>JAQBSW010005772.1:0-54463 GCA_029291075.1 Eudiplozoon nipponicum | reverse complement strand
GTGCCTCTGTCCGTGATGACCTCATTGGGAACACCATAATTGGATATCCATGCAGAGATAAAACCGTTAGTTACTTCGTCTGAAGAAATGGTGCCAAGAGGTAATGCCGCAGGCCACCGTGTAAATCTATCGATCATAGTTAGAAGGTAGCTGAAACCTTGAACCTTTGTCAGATGAACTATGTCGATGTGGACGATGGCTAGGCGAGAAGTAGACCGAAAATGTTGCAACTTAGAACGAGTGTGTCGTGTGATCTTGTTTTTCTGACAAATAGCACACTCTGAGACCCATCGTTTAACATTCTGCCTAAGTCTGTGACCCCAGAAACGATCTGTAAGAAGTCGGACAGTCGCTTGGCTTCCTGGGTGAGAAATTGAGTGAATTGAATCGAAAACCTTTCTCTGAAGGCTGGTCGGCAGAACTGGCTTGTTGGGCTGCGTACCCGTGAAGTAAACAATTGGTAAGCCTTCCCACAGACGGCATATGAACTTGGTTGGGTGACGGGCTATTGATCTTTAAATGTGAATGTCACCGCGTTGTTCCGTTCGCAGGAGAGTTGGCGTTAGTGCAGGTTCACTGAGTGCCACGGAGTTGACAGTGAATGGTGACGGCGAAGGTGGTTGTAGAGAGACGTCTGGCCTGGACAGGGCATCTGCATTGAATTTCTGTTTGCCCTTGACCTGAAAGACGTCAAATTGCCATTCGCTTAGACGAGAAAGCTGTCTTTCCACTCTGGCAGTGTACTTGGCGATAAATGAAGTTGCGTTTCGAAGTGCGCCAACTAGTGGTGCATGATCTGTGAAAAAAACAAATCTGCTACTGCCAATGATGCTGATAAAATGGCGCACTGCGTCGTGGATGGCGAGAAGTTCTCGGCCGAAAGTGTCGTACCTCGTTTCTACTGGTTGGAGAGTACGCGAGTAGAAACTGATAGGCTTCCGAACTCCGTCGATCTCTTGTTCCAAAGTGGCTCCAATAGCGAATTCAGAAGCATCTGTCGTGAGTAGAAATGGCTTTTCGAAATCTGGATGCGTTAGCATTGTGGCATTTGCTAACGAGTTGATGGCAAGTCGAAGTAATTCCTCGTCTTCGGATGACCAAGCAATGATGGAATTCTTGCTAAGTCCTTTTCGGTTCCGCAGGTGCCTGCACAAAGGATAAAGTTGTTTTGAAAGTCCTGGAAGGAACTTGCGATAATAGTTTAGTACTCCCAGGATTTTCTGCAAATCGCTCAAAGTCCTTGGTGACTTGATATTCTTGATTGAATTCGTCTTTGACGGCAACGGTTGAATACCTTGGGCCGTGATACGATGCCCTAAGAAGTCGACGGATGAAGTTGCAATCTGCGTCTTGTCACAGTTGATCTTGATTCCGTGGTTGGATAAGCGTGAGAGGACATTTCGTAGATGTTTCGCATGAGATACTAGATCTGGACTGAATACCATAATGTCATCTAGATATGACATACAATAAGCAGAGTCGTCGCGAAGTATGTTGTCTATGAATCTTTGAAATGTCTGAGTAGCACACTTGAGTCCAAAAGGCATGTAAAGATATTCAAAAAGGCCAAATGGAGTGATGACTGCAGATTTCTCGATATCCTCTGGTGCTACCGGTATGTGATGGTATGCTTGTCTGAGGTCAATCACGGAGAAGAAATTGCTGCCGTTGAGTTTTTCAAGTGAAGTGTTGATATTTGGAATAGGATATGCGTCAGATTTTGTCACTGAATTTAGCTTACGGTAGTCTCCACAGGCTCTGTACGATCCGTTTGATTTTGAGACTAAGTGCAGAGGTGACGCCCATGAACTTTTCGATGGTCTGGTGATTTCCTCTTCCAAAAGCCTTGAGAAGTTTCTTGGGCAGCTTTCAGCTTAGCAGGAGCCAGTGGTCGATTGTTGAGTGCAATAGGTTGTCCTTCTGTGACGATATGATGCATCGTGTTGGAGGCTCGTAGCTCTGACTTGTTAAGATCGAAAAACGATTTGTATTTTCGAAGGGCTGCTGATATCTCTGCTGAATGATGCACTGGGGTTGGCTGAATGACCTGTAACTCCAAACGCTCGGAGGCAAGTTTCCAAAAGCTTTGTTCAAGTCCGGTGGTAGGGTCGATGATATTTTGATTGGCAAGATCAACAATGAGCCGAAATTTTAGAAGGAAATCAAGGCCTATTATATAATGTGAGACCTTGGCAATGATGAAGTTGTGGGAAAATTCACGTCGTAGATCTATGTTGAGTGTGCGGTATTGGCAGCCATAAGTTGGTATGGGCTCGCCTGTAGCTGTTGCGAGAAGAACGCCTAGCGACATCTCGTCCATTGAATCACCTTTGAGAACTGAGACTGCTGCACATGTGTCTACGATGAACTCTTCGCCAGTTTTGAAATCAAGAATGTGCAGAAGTTCGTTTGGCTGTTTGGCCGGGTCATGCAAACAAGTAGGCTGGTGATTGCGACCGGCATTGTCTGTTTGGTTCTCCATGTGAAAAATTCGACGTGGACGAAAAGAGTCGACAGGGATGTCGGATTGTAGTTGGCTTCTTCCCTGTAGCGCCGTTGATGCCGTTGATGTGCAGAAAGTACGGTCTTCTACTTCCTGCGCCAGACGTTTCCCGATACTGATGCACCCTTGTGCCTGCGGTCTGTTGTCCTCTCCGTCAGCTGTGGAAATTGACACTCATTCGGAAATTCTTCGGAACGACAAAGACAAACTTGGCAAGCATAAAAAACTTCTGGTGGTTATAACACCAGTTCTTTGGAGCATATTTATTAAAGGATTGCGGAGATCTCGATCGCCGCCTACCATTATAATTTGACTTGGAAACGAATTTTGGTCGAGCATTCACTTGATTTATCTCGGATTTGGTAATGGCCAAGTCGTTTTCATTCTTGATACACCGATGTGCTAGCATTCTCGTCCATATTTATTAAGTTCATACTACAAAGGCCCTTTGGTCACTAACAAAAGAGAGCCTCTGAGATGCCAGACACGTACAATCCACATATGCCACATGATCATATATTTTAGAACAACTAAATCCCTCAGAATTATTATTTAAACTATATTTCTCAAGTCTAACTGCTCTGTATCCTCCATTTTTTCTAAACCAGCCATAATGTAGAGGCTCATAACCTATTGTTGTCTGAGAACCCCATAGATGCCAGGTCGTGATCAGTCTTTATTTCTACCCTCATTCACATCTATTAAATTCATTCCTGCCATATCTTGACCTAATTTGCTAGTGTCCTCAAACCTAAGATTAGCTTCCATGTTGATCGTATTTATTTATTAATTTGATACTTAATGTTGGGCAATCGGAATGTGAAACCTTTTACGTTGCAAAGCACCTAAATAAATAACTTTGAAAGGAATAGACGTGAAAAACAGAATTATTGAATTTAAATTTATCACTTTAGTTTCACTTGAACGAATGATTCACTTGTCGCTAATTATATGGAGGAGATTATTTTCCAGGCTCAAACAAACGCCCACTCATATACACACACACGCAGGCGTGGCGTACGCTACTATTGAATCATCAGATGTTGTTAAATCGCTATAATATCACTAGGATGAGTGTACACGTGCAGTAAATGATTCCGCCTCGCTCCAAAACTAACAAGAACACATAAATACAGGCATGGCGTACGCACGATTGCGAATTCCAAATAATTAGTGGTGAGTATAAAAAGACGTTGAAAGTAGGGAGGACTTAGCATAATGGCATTTGTTAACTAGTTGCTGGCATGACGGAGCAATCACTTGTCATCCGACGACGACGAAATAATAGAGTTCTGCTTAGTCTTTTTGGATTACTCAGGTGCCCACATAAATGATACAGTAGTTTTGATGGGCCGGGAAAGAACATACGATGGTATTTGATAGTTCCCTATATTTTTCGTAAATCCTTCAAATGTTTTGTTCATGCAATTTTCTTGATTGTATTGGCCTTAGAGGGCAAAAGCTGCATAACTCGAGATTCAATACGGTGAATTAGGAAATCAACGGAGTTCATTTTACTTCTTGTTTTATCACAATTGATTTGGAAGTCGTGATCTGCTAAGTGTGATAGGACGTTTAGGAGATGCTCGGCATGAGAGTCTAGGTTAGAACTTAACATCATTGTCATCAGGACATTACATATAGCAGTATGATTGATCGTGCAGAATGTTTTTCATAAAATTCTGAAATGTCTGAATGGCGCACTTGAGAACAAAAGGCATATAACCGTATTTCATTAGACGAAATTGAATGATGCCAGCAGTCTCCTCTATATTTTATGGTGCTACCGGAATGTGTCTGAGGTAGATTACTGAAACACAATTTCCACCACCGAGCTTTTCAATCAATGTATTTATGTTGAAGATAGAATATGCATCGGCGTTGTTCAAAGAATTTAGCTTGCAATAATCCACGCAGGTTTTATATGATCCTTTTGCTTTCGAGACGGACCGTGAATAAGATTTATTCTGGCAGTAAATCTTTCTAACATCTAACTTAATGTGTTACCGTTGTAAACGTTTAACCGTGGTGCGAACACATCTATTCAGATTGTGAAATCAAAATACCAAGTAGACCGGTTTCGTAATGTCCATCACGTAATGTCCCGAATTTGCCGCTGACAGGGTTAGAGCATCAGATTTCGAAACTGACATATCCAGGTTCGAGCTCTCTCCGCGGAAAATTCTGGATAATACCTGATGAGTTCCCAAAAAGAACGAAACTGGTCTATTTTATGAATTGTCTTTTCTACACTAAACAAATATTAGTTTATACTGACAAATTTATGTACTTACTGGGTCAGGTTTTTATATCAAATTCGCAAACTTGATTATATTAAATGGGCAATAGGTGTTGTTGGTCTGTGAAATGTATTGTCTCTACACAACCTTGGGTACAACGTCTTCTTACTATTGATATTTGTATTTTAGCCGATATTCTATATAGTGTAGTATCCAGCACCTGCACCTTAGCTAAGTTATCCTGATGTATGTTCATGATGCGTCACGCCACATCTTTGAACACGGCGTCTTATTTCCGATGTAGACATTTAGGCTTCTGCACCTGCGCATTGGTCATGGTTTTCAGGTGTGGGTACATGATGTTCACTTAGTTTTTTAGATTTACTAATCACAGGGCCTCCAATGTAGGCTTTGGTACCTTCAACAGAGCCAATTTTGCCCAATATGGGTTCGTTGCGCGCACTAAGAATTGCAGGTCTGCTAATCGTGATGTTTTCCCGGAAATTTTGAGTACATCTAATAAATGATTTTAAATTTCATACCAAATCGAGATGTGGATTTTTGGACAGTTTTACCTAGGTCATTTATGTCTGATATCTTTTTTTCATGATGCACACCTTGTGTTTTAAGCCTGCAAATCGTAGTCTCCACGAATTTTGGCTCGATGACAGCCGCATATCTTATTTTGCTTGCCTTAAATATGCTTTGCGGTTTGATCTTCGCTAGTCAGTGTCCCTTCGTGCTCCGATGGAAAGTCATAACGCGTATGTTCGTGTGACTAATGGTATATTTTGAATGTTGAAGCTTTTTTCTCAGTGCTGTCCTTATTGTGGATTTGACCGCATTTTTCTTGTGCGGGACAATAGATAGCACTCTTAGGTCGGTAAAATCTTGAATTTTTTTCGTTTTCAGTTGCTCTGCTTATTGGCGTTGATTGATGGGTTCTCACTTGTCCCTTCATTTTTGAGCCTTTTGTCAGCTGATTGACTGAAAATGATGTTGGATCAAGATTTACCTTTATATGTGCTGTTGTGTGCCTGGTTATGTACAATGGGATTGGTGTTTTTATGAAGCTGGCAAACTTTATTTGAACAATTGTTTTTATCACCTACGCAATTATTTTTTAATTGTAAAACTTAAAATATGATATTTCTTACGCATTAAAAGGGCTTGTAGATAGGCAGTCTAATAAAGCGCATGGCGTAAACATTACTGGTGTGACTGGACGGCAGCTGCACAAATTTCACTGTATATAGAAGCCTAGAATTTCATACGTTTTGATGATTTGTCTGGCCATGGAAGCTTCAGAGAAACCAACAATGACTCTGGTGGCAATTAGATATCGGAAAACTTCCGCATATTACGAACGGTCTGATTACATTTTGTAAGTGATTCAAAGAATTTTACTTTCATGAAATTTATTTAATTTTACCAGTCTTGTGGAATTATGCAACTATTGTAAAATTCTTTTGAAAATGATTATCTTCTTTCTTTTTATACACCGAATTCCTGTGAATTATCCTACCTGGTCTGCCTTTAATTACGATAATGATTTATCAACTGCTAATGATATCAAAATACTGAAACTCGACTATTGCCGTAAATAAATCACTATAATCTAGTGGAACGGAATGTTGATTGTATAATTTTCTTGCACGCATTAACATAATATTGTGCAGGATTTACATTTTTATAAAATATTGAATTAAATAATGCTTCGTGCTTTTGGCTAAAGATATTATTTGATTAATTTTTGAATGATTTAAATATGATTCAATGTCACTTTTATTATCAGTTGTGCTTACATTACAAGCAATGGTTAGACCAGCAGATTCGAAAGCAGATGTACCTATGTTCGAACCCTGCCCACGTAGAATTCCGGATAGTACATATTGAGTTCCCAATAAGGACAAAACCGGTATTCTGGATGAATTGTTTTTTTTACATTATACAACGCTTAGTTTACAATGGAAAATGTGTTTACATCAAAATCGCAACCTTGATTTAAATTTTATTGATTAACTATAAAAGTGTTTAATTCAATACCAATTCCACAGGTAGAGTGGTGTTTGGTCTATAATGACAGAATGGGGTGGTTAATTGTAACAGTAGGTCTAAAGAGATGTCATGTAGTCTCCAACTAATATTAAAACCATCAGTTAGTATATAACTGAAAATTGTGTTTAGCGTGCAGCAACGTGTCACAATGGTTAGAGCAACAGATTCCAAAGTGGACTGCCCTTTCCGTGGTAAATTCTGTTGTTCCCAATAAAGAAGAAACTAGTCTACATACATACAGAAGCCAAATGTGACTAATGTTTCACTGCCATATAACCATTAGAAAAAATATATAAAAAACTGAGAGAGAGAGAGAGAGCGGGCGGAGTGGAGGAAGAGAGTGAAAAAAGAGCGAGAGAGGGGGAAAGAGAGCAAGCTGGGGAGAGAAAGAGAGATATAGAAAGAAAGAGAGAGGATAGAAGAGGAAAAGAGAGTAGCTAACTTTGCCTTTCTAAGAAAAGAATGTTACGAAGAGTATTCTACTAGACATCTGCAACAATATCGCCACTGAGCTCGATTCAATGCCGCACGTGGACCCCATCCTGACAGACGAGTGGGTCCTATACTACCCAATTTGGATTTAGGTGGCTTCAACTGTTTCTACCATGTCAAAATCTGCCCACCTTGTTCCTTACGCCAATCTGGTGCTGGATGAGAGAACAGAGCTGTACTGGGCAATCGAAATGTGGGCATACGCAAAACGTGACCGGGCCAACGAAGTTGTTGTAACCTTATTTGTTTTTCTAACGAGGAGCACTTGTCGGCAGATCAAAAATATGTCTACGGATGTCAACGTTGGTTATTCGTTGCTGGTAACTAACAAGTGTTATTCTTCTAAAACAACGATGGTCGAATGCCTGTAAGCGTCTAAAATGATCAACTCTAAGAGGCCAAGTTTCCCTAGCGTATATTAAAATTGCGCGTACAGATACAATGTAAACACGACCTTTGGGGCAGTGTGAAATGCTCGCGATTCTCATTCTCACCTCGGCAGGCATATTACCTAAGTTATTGATAGAGCTCCCGAGATATATAAACCTGTCAAATATGTCTAGGTCTTGACTCTGCAGTCACAGAGTTGGAGTGAGTGGTGGGTGATCCTGTAAATGTATCTTACATTTAGAGGGTGCAAATTTCTTACCGAGAGACGGATCAACTACTGCTAATCTATTCAATGTGACCCAAGCTGCATCTCGATTGACGAATAATAGTACGATATCGTCTGCATAGTTAAACATTCGAATTATACCACAAATACATATACCTGTGTATGTGTATTTTACGCATGCCTGCAGCGAACCAACCAGCTACATACTCTTCCGAAAGAAATATACAATTTAAACAAAATTATGTCTCAGTTTATGAACCTCCTATAGAATAACTTAAATAATCCTATTTATGGTTTTTTCAGCGTCTTTGCTTAATTTAAGCTGCTTGGATAATATGCCTGCTAAAACTGGTTCAGGAAATCACTTAGAATAATTAATGTAATCTAGAGTGTATAAATTAGCGCGTTTTCCATCGAGAATCAAAACACTTACTCACAGAAGAACTCTCTTTCTTGCTGAAATAATCTGGTTATTGTGTCTAAAGAAATAGCTTGTTTAACTTACACACTAAGTGAAAAGGTTCTCGTGAAAGTATCAATCAATGAAGACGATATTCGATAATATTGATTTTTAAGTTCCTTTCGACTTAGGTTTATGGCGAAATAACGGATTCAGATTGCATTTATTCTACCTCTCTCAAATCTTTGGCTTCTAGACTGTAAGGTCATGTATGTTGATACGTTTAATATATAATTTTTCTAATTAATATGATTCAGAGTAATCTAGTAGCACGTGATGTGTGGACCCTGGCTTCTAATGTCTATTTCACGATGCATGCACGTATTTATTCGCTAATAAGCAGTAAAAAAATTTGAATTTCGTTGGTTTCTTTGCACATTTTGTTTGCATTTTGTATTTCTTCGTTGTTTTCTGTGTTAAAGAATTCCATACGACACAGGTTGTCGTTAAATGACCGCTTTGAGAAAATGCCACGTTGAAATGGGGAACATGGCAAAGACGGATAGTGGCGTGTTGAGGCAGGGCGTGCCGAATTAATAGTCCCATTTGGCGAATGCTCGGTGCATTATCCCTCCATCAGTTGCGACTATTACCCGCAAAATGGGAAACATCAATACAATCACCACCACCAAATACAAGTCTCGCTACTCGGGGATGTGATATTGAATATATATATATATATATATATATATATATATATATATATATATATATATATATATATATATACTGTATTGGTTTCGCAGGTGGTGATAACACGCAGTTAATTGATTTCAGCCTTAATCTATTAAATTTCGTTTTTTGCTCATAGCAATTGTACGAAGACTTTCGTTAAAGCTCGTATTCAAGAAGAACATTAGAGAAATTGTTCATTTAATCATTTCTATAGACATATGAATATACATTTTAACTTTGAGTCATTAAATCTTTTCATGATTTTGTCTCAGTGGGCCTGTATTTGGTTTTTTCACGCTTTTTATGTTCCTCTTATATGTGTGTTCTTACTTTTGAACAAATATTACAGTGGTGATGCGTATGTTTAAAGATATTTTCTCGTTTGCTATACAAAAATATGGTGATTTTATTTGTTTGATTATTTTAAAAAGCGGTACTCTTGTTGCATAAATTATCCAATACAGAACATTATTTTTGTTTTGTAACTTTCATGGCATAAATTTTCAATGAATTTTCAATATTTGCATTAAAACACGACGTTTTAATTTCTAGTTATTTTATATACCAATACATTTACAGATTTTTGTCCTTTAAATAAAAAGCGAGTGTAATTTTTCATTTACCTTGTTGATATCCTGTTTATATTTGTCATATTGATAATGTCGTTTTCTAATAAATATTTGTATTATATTGAATTCATAACTTTTCTCTTAAGCACACGGTAAATTCAAGACGGAAATCTGACTAACGGGGATCAAACTTCAGTGAATGCATAGTATTGAAAAGTTGCAGTGCTACATTCATTCGAAGAAGACGAATTGCTCATTTAAAAACCTAAGACTTTATTCAAATAATTGCTATAAGTTGTTTAAATCGAATTTTCTAGCTTGTGGCATTTAAGTCACACAACGAAGATCGCTAACTTGATTTAAAGATACAATAACACTTCTCGCGCAACCAATTATTTTTGGATTGTATAAATTATGGACATGTGGAGAAAGCTGCATGAATATAAATTTCGTAACTACGTATAGATTATTCAGCCGACATTTCTTGTCATGAACAATATTTGTATATGTGTACATATGAGAACCGCATATCTGATTTTGTATTCCTTATGTATTCCCTTTTGTTCGATACGCCTCATAGTGTGTCACTGATGGCAGTTTTGCTATATTTTTAGACTAGTTGGATTCAATGGTACATTGTTCACTTAGAGATCGCAAACGCGATTTAATTAATTGAAGTAATCATTGAAGATCGAACAGTATGGAATATAAGTCCCGATATGTGCCTAAGTTTAATGTTAGTGACTGCTTCGGAATTCCGTTCCCGACATTTCAGCGCAAGTGCAATCTTCTCATTTCTATTAGAGGTCTGATTGGCATACATAATTTGCTTAGCTGTTTGATCCTCAATAATCTGTTCATAATCATGTGCTTATGATCATCATAGAAAATCGAATTGCGTTATTTCGTATAACTGATGTTAGTTTTACTGTTGTTCGACTGGTTAACTACGACGAGGATTGTGCTTACTTCATGCTGGCTAATTTGATTTTAATACTAGTTTTCACTAACCGCGCAGTCTCTGATTGTTGTATTGAATAATTTATACAGATTTGGCGAAGGTTGCGTAAAGTTAACCTTCGTGACTGCATAAAAATTATGCAACTGAATTTCTCAGTCAAATAAAATTTATGCAAGATTACTAGATTTGAAATTAAAGTAATTTTGTTCTCCTTTAATATTTATTGTTATTTGGTCCTCATCAGCCGGTTCCAAGTCCTGTTCTGTTGATAAACATTGAATTTCTAAACGCGTAATTCTGTGTCTAACAGTAATTTTACTATTTACCGTGTCTGTTTGAATTATATTGTATTAGTGTGTATATCAGTCTCGCAAACATTATTTTAGGGGCTGCTGTTACTATCTGCGTAATTAATGTTTTTTATTGCAAAACTTAAGGTTTATGCAAATTTTGCATAATATCATGGCTCACGCCTGCGAAGAATTTGTTTAGACGAAGGTTCTTGATCAAATAAATAAATGGTATAGGGTGCATTGTCGGATTCCACTGATGAGTCTTCAATACGCACGAAACACATGTGTACATTAGATGATAACTTTCGTTCATGTTGACTTTGGTATATCCACTTAATAAAATGAAAATCTTTGATGTCTATAAATAAAGGAAGGAACATCGAGAAGAATACGGCCGAAATGGTCGATCTAAATATAATCCATGGGCTATAAAGTATAATAAAATATTAATGCGAGCGTTTGATAAATATTTGAAACAAAAAATATTTTCAAAAAACTAATCAGTTGTAACCCGGCGCAATTATCCTAAAAATATTCAGACAAGTAATTATTTAATCTCTAATAAAGTGATGATACAGGTTTACTTAATCAATTTCAGTTGCTTAATTTTGCTGTACCAAATGTATACTGGCATATAAAGATATATATATATATATATATATATATCCTTGACTTCAATTTTGAATTCAATTTCTTCGAATGCCATTTGTTTTGGAAAATTCCAGCGTTTGACTGAAGAAGTCCTACAGAATTGTCCATTTACGAGGGTTTATATAGAATAGAATAGAATATTTTTATTTGGATTCAAACCACACATGTTCCATCAAATAATAATATTGTAAAATGTGCAATATAAAGAAGATATCGCATCACATAAGTATGTGCAATTAGTCTCATGTAGATAAGTAAATCACACTAGTTGTACTGTACAATATATTAACTTCAGGAAGTTTTTCTGTAAAGAGTGATAGATTCTTCATCAAAAATAGGAAAAATGAAGGTATAATTCGAGTGCAACATTATGCAAAAAAATGAGAACCATGACTAGCAATTGATTGTATGTATTGTTGACTAATATGATGATATAATGCATATCATTTCAATTTTAATAATACAAAACTTGGAGATAAAAGTCCCAAGAAGTTATGCTGCTGATAACAATTGTCCTTGTCTTTTATTCAACCATGATAAAGTATTATCATAATCAAAATTGAAAATATCAGCAGGATTGTAGACTATCTAGTTCAGTAGATAAAAATTTAAAAGACATCTTAGATGGAGGCATTTCTCTAAGCCTCTTTGACAATTGATTTTAAATTTTGTAAATTTTCTAAAAAGAGAATAACTTGCTCGCAACATTCCCCACCAAAGGAGGAGATATTGCCAAATGTCCAGATTAAGATCCAACTTAATGACTCTTTCTTATTGGATTTATATAAGCACCAGTCCATTGGTTCAAATGGAAAACTTTTATGCATTAGCAAATCCTCCGAATTCATAAAGTTTTCAGTGATACAAACTGTAATCTAGTGGCGTATATAGTGCAGGAGATAGGACTAATTTGTTTCACAACTTTCCATTGTACAGCTTTTTTTTATTTGACAAACCCTTTTTAATAGATTCCAGTCGATCGTGTGAGGAACGCTGCAAGCATTTGGACATGGATATGGTAAGATCGATTGGGTTTTATACCCGAAAGCTTCATGATCGAGAGAAACTGTATGACACTTTTGGAAAAGTGCTTCTTGTTGTGTATGCTGTAGTGCTACATTTTGAGCATTATTTAGCCGGTCATCTGTTCAAATTATTGACTGATCCCAAGCCGTCGATAAGCATACTTGGTGAAACCGCGAGGCTTAATTACTCTCGAAGGGTAAATTGGAAGATGACCCGATTAGCAGAGTTCGACTTTACTCATATTCCTGGTAAAGAGAATGTGGTAGCAAATGTACTTAGCACACCGAATGAAGCAGATGTTGAGCTGATACGTCAAGGTCCATTGTAGAATCTAGATGATTCTCCAAACAATTTAGTTAATCAAATCGAGGAAGCGCAAGGATTGAATCTCTTTACGTTAGTCTTGTCCAAGAGACCAGGATATGCTCGCAAAATCCTGAATGGAAGTGGCTGTTATACGAAACGTCCAGAGACCGACCACGACCATATGTGTCGTTGGAGTTACGCGCCAAAATTATCCAACAATTACACGATTTGAAACATCCATTTATAAATTCCACCATTCGATTAATTAAAGATGGATACGTATGGCCGCACATGTCTAAAGACATACGGGTATGGGTAAGAGCCTTTGTCAAGTGTCAAACTTGTAAGGTTTGGAGACATACTAGAACCGAGATACAGAATATTGGGATACCAACTGGACGGTTCAGACATTTACACAGACATTGTTGAGATGCCTGAAGTCATCGGTGAGAGATTTTTGCTACCAATGGTAGATCGTTTTAGTCGCCAATTCGAAGTAGCGATTTTGAAGGATATGACAGCGCAAGAAGTCTTGTTCACGTTCCTACATAATTGGTTATCCCGTTATGGTTTTCCGGAAAGAGTCACTAGTGATCGCGGCAGTCAATTTGTGTCAGAGCTTTTCGTAAGATCTTTCATTAACATGGGAATAAATGTATTGCATACTAGCGCATACAACCCACGTGCGATTGGGATGGTAAAAAGGTTGCATCGTGAACTGAAAGCTGTGTTAAGGTGAACTAGTGGAACAAGCTGGTTACACGATATTCCTATAGTATTACTTGCCATGCGCAACAGATTTAGGGCCCAATTAGGAACTTCAACAGCAGAGTTGGTATATGGAGAACCATTGAGGTTGCCTGGAGATCTTTTAATATAAAATCCGAGTAGTCTTAATTGGGCTTCTAGCTAAGTATATTGGTTTGTAGAGATAAGATGTGTCGTTTAGCTCCGACAAAGACTAGAAAAGTAAAAGCCAAATGCTATGTGTCATCTGATCTAAGATCGGTTTCGCATGTGTATGCATTCTCCAGTTTATCTGGATTGAGGATAAGACTGAATTACTAGATGAGTTGAATGACCATCTTTCCAATCTGATGCGTGCATCCGATCACGCAGACACAAAATTCAAAGCAGAAATTTTCACAAGATGCGTTGTTGACCGCATCGACTTCAAGTTTACGGTACATATACTATTGAAATGTGCGTTATTTGAGTTCGGTATTCTGTAACTGTTCTGGCGTGACATTCTTTAGCAAGCTGTATTTATCGTTTTCTACATTTTGATGTATACAATTCATTATTTTACAATAAAAACCTCCTATAATCTTTGTGTTTTGAAGCGTGTATATTGGGAACGTTCTGAAACAAGTAATTTAATAATTCTGTTTTTCGCGTCTTATTTCTTTCCAGATTATTGATTCGGATGTATTACAATGTAAGAAGTACACAGTCCGTTGCCTAGTAAAAAGTTATCAAATATATATTTAAGTTCGACTACCATGGAAGCTAATATTAAGTTCGAGGACACTGGCAAATTAGCTCAAGATATTGTAGGCATGAACTTAATAGATGTGGACAAGAAAATTAGCTTATCAGGCTCAAATAGGCGTATTAAGACTGAAACCGATTCGGCATTATTGGGGTTCTCATTAACTAATAGGGTTTGAGCCTCTACAACTCCAAGTAGTCTTGATTTGGCCTATAGTTACATAGATTGGTTTGTTAGAGCACTTAGTGATAAGATGTGACATTTAGCTCCGACAAAAACCAGAAAAGTATAAATCAAATTCTATTTGTCCTCCGATTTAAGATCGGTATCGAATGTTTATATATCTAATTAAAATAGGAAGAACTGCATTATTCCATTTTACAAAGGACCGTATAAGGTCAAGAAGATGACAAAAGGCCTGGAGGATTGTGTGAATTTGGATAGTTGCATTCCTCAATTTATCTGGATGGAAAACGAGACCGAAGACTTGATGAGTTACAGGAGCTTCGTTCCATAGACGAGTTTTATGTGTCTGCAATTCTACCTCACAGGCAGCAACGTCAAACCAGCAGCTTTCATAATACGCGTTGTCTACAGCATCGAAATCATGCTTTGGTGAGTTACAAGACCACCGCGCCCCATGAAAATCAGAAGAACCAGCATTACAGGTGGCAAACTTCGACGTCAGGGGCACCAGTATGCACAACTCTTTCCGGATGGGTTTAACGTCAGCCAAAGAACAGGAATTACGACTATTACTAGTCGCCTTTTTTAGTAGGTCGTGTATGTAGAGGAAGATGTTTCCTCTGACAAACGTACAGTAACAATTATTGATAAGTTTAAACCATCCTAGCTCGTTGGAACGAAAATTATTAAAATAGAAAATATTCGTTGAAATTCCAGAACATTCTATGTTTAAATCCTTTCGAGTGTATATACTGTTGAATTATGCCTTACTTCAGTTGTCTGTATGTATCAAAGTAATTCGGAAACTTTGTAACTCATAATCTAAAGTTTATAAAAATTAAATGGCTTTTACACAAAATACAAGCTTGTATTGTCAAATTCTTTATATAAATTTGATTTACTGGGCTAAATATTTCGCTTAAATATAAAGTTGCGTTGGTATTTGTGTATTATACTACAAATGGGAAACAACGCAAATGCATCAGCAAATGCACGCATTCCAACATTCACACAATCCCAGTAAATAGGTTAGTATATAGATCATGTACAAATTTAGTTTTTTTAGCTCCGCAGAAAGGCTGTTCAAATTGATAACTATTGTGTTTTGCAACATAGATAAATGCCGTGAGTCAAATTTACTGCTGCTTTTCGACCTACCATGCCCATCATGAGAGCGAGATGGAAACATGTTTAAAGAGGAATAAATCGCTCAGTTTTTTTAAGAAAAGCATTAGAGTATGTGTGGTATTCGGGCCTTGTAATCTTGCAAACGTAGTATTTTACCGAATATAGTGAATGCAAAATATATATACAATCAGAATCAGAATTTTTTTAGCTTTTCAAATATATTCAATTAATAAAATTAAACAATCAGTGATTGTGCGCGTAGTGATAACAATCGTTGAGTCAGGTTTGCATAGGTTGGGAGAACCTCAATTTGATTTCATCAATTCAGTCACACAAATAATGAAAACTAAAGACAGGTGAAGGTTCTGTTGTCACCATCCGAGCCCGACAGCCAAATGATTTACGAGATTTTAACCACGAGTTATATATAACTTAAGATAAAGCATATCTCAGAGCACACCTATAATAGTCTTTCATACAGTTTACTTGACCTAAAAGTTCGGCAGCAAAATGTATATACAGACAAATTGAAAAAATGGATGCAAATTTTTCCAAATGTATTCAAATCACCCTAGAACAATCATTGAATGCATGGGTATCGATAAAATTTATTTTAATAAAGTTTGCAAAATTGGGACAAACACCAATGCACCAAGTTTCATAACTTGTCAAAATTATTGTCAATCTCAAGTGCGGATGCATTTAGATTTCTCATGTTCAGTTTCAGAGCACGATGCAACAAGATCGCCACTAAGCTCGATTCGATGCCATATCGCGCAGAGTTTCTAACCAAGGTATATAATGCACAAGTGGACCCTCCAGAAAAACGAGTGGTTCTTATATTACCCAATTTGTATTTAAGTGACTTTAACCGTTTTTACCAAGTCAAAATCTGCCAACCTTGCTTCTTACGCGAATCTGACGATAGAATAGAGAACAAAGCTGCACTGAGCATCAAAATTGAGGGAATACGCAAAACCCGACCGAGTCAACAACGATATTAATATGGCCGCCTTTGTTTTCCTAACGAGGAGTACTTTTTAGCAAATCGAAGAACACGTCCACGGATGTCTACGTTAGTAACAAAAATGTGCTATGCTTTTCAAATAAGGACGATCGAATGCTTGTAAGCGTATAAAACCATTAACTCTAAAGGTCCAAGTCTCACTAGCGTATATTGAAATAGCGCGTACAGATAAACTTGTAACAAGACCTTTAAGGCAGAATGAAATGATGAAGGTTCGAGAAAGGTACTCTAGCTTTCATGATTCTCATAATAATTTTTGGGTTATTGATTATTAGAATGATGAGGATGATGATGATGTTGCTAATGATAATGGTGATTATGTTGATAAGGATGCTGATAATAATGATGGTGTTCATGATGATTATGTTAACACTGACGGGGATGGAAATATTGATGATAATGTTAGTTATGGTGATAATGTTGGTGTTAACACCGATGTTGATAAAAAGTATTGTTGTTATTGATAGTGATGTTGATGATACTGGTGGTGGTGAATGTGTTGATTATAACAATAATGGTGGTAATGATGACGTTAATGGGGATGAGATATATATGAATGATAATGGAGGTGATGATGATGCTAGTATTTATTGTGGTGCTGATGATTACGATGATGATAAAAGTGATGCTGATGAAGATGATTATGATGATAATAGTGCGGATGGCAATTGTGGTAGTGACAATAATAATAATAACGATAGTGGTGGTGATGATAATGAGGACGATGATAAATAAAACGGAAATGTTGATGGTGATACTGTCAAAAATGATAATACTGAGATTGATGGTGACGTTAAGGGTGAGGATGTTGACAATAGTTGTGATGTTGATGAGAGTAATAATGCTGATGATATTAGTGATTATGATGTAGATGGTTTTTGAGATGATATTAATGATGGTGTTTGTGATTATCATGATGATGATGGCGATGATGATATTTGGTGTGATAATAATGCTGGTGATGATGATAATGATTATTATAATGCTTATTATGTAAATAATGATTGTAATTCTGCTGATAACGATGATTGTGTTTATGACAATTGTGGTATTGTTAATGATGATTATACTAATAGTGGAGTTGATGATAATGGTGATGACGAAGATGATGTTTTATGTGGATGATGGATATTGGATAATGGAAGCAAATATAATCTTTACAACATCGTCCTGAGCAGAATCCGAGCTCTTCTTTTCCAGATTGTGATGCACATAAAATTCTACGATAACGTAGGAAAATGGAAACAAATAACCTAGGCAAGACTGTTTCAAGCTTATACCACGATGGTTATCACACGAATTACGATTGCCTATTTGAAGATAGGAATGATGGTTGACTCATTCTAATCAAGTGGTGCGGTCGCCACATTCCATATAGAACGAAAAATGTTAGTCGACGCTCCCAAAATTATATCGCCACCACCCTTGAATGATCCGGGAAATAAATTGTCAGGTTCTGGGATAGTATTGCATCCCGTTCTTCTAACTCTGATGGTTCTTCGAGATTGGCATTCCAAACAGTTGATACAAGTATGATCTCGGGAATCGGAACTGACTCAGGTGTCCAAGAAAATTGATCTTTGAAGTGTTAGGCTCACCTATACAAATGACTTATTTCATCGGTTATTGAATGTTTGTTACAACCATTTTATAGTTTCGTTAAATTTTAATTTTTTCGGACCTGTTGCGCTGACAATTAGGAACAAACAGCGGTTACTACAGTATGCGAACTCTTCTTCAAACTATTAAGCCCTTCTAGTCCAAAGGATTTCAGATCGACTTTTAGAATGTGCCTAAGTTGGCGTCTTACAACGCGATGAGTATCATTATGTGACTAGCCAGTTGCAATTTGGCGCCTTGTCTCGATTACCTCCATAGAATACACTGAGAATCAAAGACGATTTCACCGGAGTCCTGCAATGCCACATACAGAAGTACCTGAAATGTGCAAAGTGGAACACATTTTGGTCCAAAGCAAAATCGAACTTTCGCCATCAAGACCATTTGGCTTTGATTGGAGAATATCATATTATTATCGGATTGGCAGTGGTTAGAGTTTGTTTACATCTATTTGTGGTTTTTTCATATTTATTTTCCAATAAAATTTTTGAGCAATTCTACAACAGATAAGTGCATGGTCCGAGTCGACAAGTGTTTCAAACAGAACGATAATTCTGGATGCAACCACGCCTTCTATGACTAAATGCTACATGATCTATTTTAGTCCACCGTTTTCCGAGAGCTGTAGGGCACCATGTAGAGTAAAGTCTTACACTGCGCCCGAAGTTTATACTACTTAAATATAATCTATGTTTCGCGCAGCTATCCAAAAGCCGTTTATCATTATCGTTGCGTTTCGAGCATAAAGTATATCTTCCACCTAAGTAAAACTCTGTCTAACGTTAGTATTCAACTTTAGTATTTATGCTGTTTAGTAAGGAGCTTAGTTCGGAGTTAAAATGTCCTTGATTTCGTCGGCGTTGCAATCAGCAGGAGCATATGCAGATTCAACGAAAAGGCAACGTTGATTACGCTTTTTGCATTGATTATATTAGACTATATAAACGTGCCGCACAAAGGCAGTTATTTACAGGGAACCATTCAATTAAGAAGGCTTCAGCTCATGTGTTAAGGACAATACCTACGCCTCATTTCCCGGCTTAAGAAAACTTCGTGGAACAAGATGTTCGAAGCTAACAATGAGAAGATAAAGATGGTGCAACCAGTATTGTAATACAGGTAGCATCCTTTATTTTGGTTTCAGATACACACCATACATCGATCTCTAATATATCCAATTTTTGTGCAAGAGCTTCTTAATGTATAAGTTGTTTAAATTTGCACACACTAAATGCGCCGAAGTTAAAATATAAACCAGGTTTAATAAATGATAGTCTGCTTAAACTACTTTCGATTTTTGGAAACACAATTTTAGCTCAAAGATATAATTAACACCAGCCATATTCATTGTATCTATAAGAGCGTTATTGCTAGATTAAGAAGAAGAAAGAGTATGAAATGAGGTAGAATCGGAGATGAAGGTGCCTACAGTAGCTTTATTTCGCTTATCCAACATGCATGACTCAGGAGGTAAGTTGACCGTTTGTATCCCGCGTGATGATCGACGCAATATATAATCATTATAATTTGTATCGTTCATGGTTATATGTGCACTGTAAAATAACACTACGTCGCCCATTCCTAGTGAAGATGGTTTTTGTTCGGAGCTTACCTTCTCTTATATAGTCTGCCAACCAAGGCTGATGAGCAATATCTGCCAAGATACCATTGGCAAAAGTTTCCTTCAGCGGCTGAAAACTGTCCTTCACGACTCACACGCTTATTCTCATTCTGTCACAACGCATTAAACCCTAAGTGTTACAGCCTAGTTAGACCAAACTAGAGGCTTCACATGAAACCAGGTGATGACTGTGTCTCTTTAGAACCGGAAAGTTTCATGCTACTATTCCCGGGCTGACTTGCTTGTGTCCGTCGGTTGTCAGACCGGAAATTCTATGACTATTTCTATAGCATGTATAGCATAAATGTGCCGACAGGCGCATAAGATTAATTTACGGCACCGCATAGAAATTGTGTGCCTTAAATTTACAGGTAAGTGCAATCTATTCAGTACTATTATAGGTGTGATTCACATACATAATTTTGCTTAGCCTATACATGAATAGCAGTTTGATTCTCACTAAAATGTTTATAATAGTGGACTGGTGATCATTATGTTATGTCGTGTACCTGACGGTAGTTTTGCTTGCGCGATAGGGATTATTCTTACTTCTAGCTGACAAACTTGATTTAAATGCTAGTTTTCATCACCCACACCATCTATGACTGTTTTGTTGTATATTTTATAGAGATTTCGCGAAGTTCGCGTAAGTTAATATTAGTAACTGCATAAGCATGTAACAACCGTTATTCCCATTCAAGTACAATGTATTCAAGATTACTAGATATAAATCTATATAAATATATAAGGAAATGTGTCTGAGTTAGAGCCACGATCGCGACATTCGGTTTGATGTAAATTAATTTCTTCAACAATATATCTCCCTAATTATTATTAATAATTCTTTAACTTTACATTGATATTACTTTTATTGCTTGATAGGTTATTGTTCATTGGCTTGTGAGTTAGCGTTATTTATTGTTTGCATGCTATATGTCAAATTAATGCTAGTGATTAATATTCTGTAATGTAGGCGATACAGAATTTTATGTCTACCATGCATGTTTAGAGACGATATTGTGTGTATGCATATCATTTTCTTGAATCATAAGCTTACAAAAACAGTAGTTTACGTTTATAGTGATAAATGTGAAAATCAGTTGGAACATTAGGGATAAATGGAGGCTATATAGCCTCTACTTAAAGGAAAGTCTAACCAAGAAATATCAGTTGGTATATAATTGAAAATTGTGTTTAGTTTATGCTGACATATGTAAGTATCTAATTGGTCAGAGGCGTATACCATGATCGAGAACTTGATTATTGCAATTTGTATTCTTGACTGCATACAAATTGTGCAGCCTAAATTTCCATTCAATTACAATGTATCCAAGACTACCAGAGGTGAGAACCGCAGATTTAATTTTGCTTTTCATATATACACAATGCGTTTTGATCCTCGCTAGTTAGTTTGCCGTCGTTCACCGATGATGATCACGTATGATCGAAACGCGTCAGTGCGTACAACTGGAGGTAGTTTTGTCAAGTTGTTCGACGACTGGTTAAATACATTGAGATTTGTGTTTACTTCAAGCTCGCAAACTTGATTTGTTATTACCACTACACGCGCAATCAATTTTTGTTTAATTTTATTGCCTATATATATGTGAAGAATGTTGTAGAGTTAATTTTCCTGATGGCATAGAGATTGTACAGCCGACATTTATAGTCAAGTACAATGTTTGCGAGACTATTAGAGGTGAGAGACTCAATCAAATTTTGCTTTCCATATATATGCATTGCGATTTTATCCCCGCTAGTCAGTTTTCCGTCGTACTCGAATTATTGCCATGCTAGTTAGAAAGGCGTGAGTCTGTGCCCTTGACGGTAATTTTGCTTTGTTGGTCCACGACTTTAAATAAAACGAGAATAACGTTTACTTGACGCAAGCAAACTTGATTTGTGTAATTGCTACGATCACCAGTGCAATCATTGCTTTTTTAATTGATGTACCTATACATGTGGTGAAATCCGCAAAAAATTTTATATTCTTCACTGCTTATAAATTGTGCATCCGACATATCCAGACAAGTACCATGTATGCGGGACCACTAGATGTAAAAGGCGCATATCTAATTTTGCCTTCCATATATATGCGTTGCGGTCTTTTCCTCGCTAGTCAGTTTACCATTGTACTTTGATGATGATCGTGCAAGGTCGAGACGCGTCAGTGCGCGCGACTGGCGGTAGTTTTGCTATGTTGATCGAAGACATTCAAATCTCTTAAGCATATTCGATTTTTAATTATGTTAATGTATGAAAAATTTGTATGTGTATGTGTCTGCATGTGAACACTCAGCGAATTGAAATTGCAGTGATTTAATAACACATACGGACAGTTCACTAGGTACGCGTACGCCATGCCTGTGCGAATGTGTTCTCGTTTGTTTTTTATTGAGGAGTAATCGGTAAAAGCACGTGTACAATCATCCTCACGAAATTACAGCGATTTAAAATCATTTGAAGATTCATTATACAGGCGTAAGTTCTACCTGTTTGTATGTGTTGGAGTTTAAGTCTGAGAAATACTCTATTACATATATTAAGCGGCACGTGTATCATCCATTCAAGTGAAACTAGAGTAATAAATGCCAATTCCACTTTGCACACATTAGACCTATTTGTACACTTACTTTGCTTAATAAAGTAACTACGAGAGGCATCCCGGTAAAGCAAGGACAATATACTGCGAATACTCGGGTGCAAAATTTCCACAGTAAATAATTAACAGTAAGTAAAGTTATATTAGATAAGGAAAAATTGATTCATTAGAGTAGAAGTTAAAATTAAAATTAAAAATTGGCATAAAAGAAATTTAAATATTTCCTGCGAAATAAAGTTAGTAGTAATAATGCAAAAAAGGGTTGTCTGTCTTTTCTTCAAACAAACGTAAATGTGGGTTGAAAGACGTTACACTATCAATAGAACCTAAGTTAATAGATACAATAAAGTAAGAAGCAATCAAGGATAAAATTATAAGATAATCCAAAAATAAATTAGGAGACATTGAATTATTAACCCCTGCTCTCTGTAAGTTAATAGCAATCCATTGTTATTAGGTAGGGGTCGATTTCCGGGTTGCTTTCTTGTTCGTTATTTTGTACCCCTACTACATATCAATGGTGGCTATTATTACTACCCGTGCGCCCAATCAGTCTCTGATCCTTTTCAGATGGTTGATGTGAGAAGGCAAAAACATCTGGTCATACGTATATTCTACACAATGTTGCAACTAGAAAACTAATTCACAGATAGTCAAATTTGACCATGTGTTGGTCAGCAATAAAAGAAAAAGATTTTAACATAAAGTTATATCTCAAACACTCTTCACAGTTAAACTAAATTGTCCGTCTTCTAGACGGCAAGAATTAAAATGATTTATGTTTGTAAAGTAACATGTTTCGCACACAAGCAGTTATTCTTACACAAAAATCTGGATCGGAATTGGAATAGTCAAATGATTGAAAATACATGATAATATGAACATAAAGAAAAATGTTTTACACACAAGTGGTTATTATTACACAAATGTCTGGATTGTAATGAGTAGTCAAACGATTGAAAATACATGATAATATGAACATAGTAAAATGATTTATGTTTATAAAGAAAAATGACAAACAGCTCACAAATGTTTAATTCCTGGCTTTCTATAGTAAACAATTAATCATTTTCATAGTAACGAATAATCCAATTAAGCGAGATAAATTCACTGTGAGACAATAGTCCACCGCGTGATCCTCTCGGATCGCGCGCGGTTCTGTCTATTTTTTAAAAACCCTATTAATTAAAAATAAAATTGCAGTTCAAGAAATATCGATTAAAACTGCTTGAGACTAAAAGAGATTGTTCCTAAAGTCACAGCTAAAAGAAATATTGTTTAAGGACAGAGTTAGAATATTTGACCTTAAAGAGCACAGCGTTTGTAAAAATTGACCTTCGTTGGGTTGTAACACGGAGCCGCGTGTTACACTTATACTTTTAATTTATTTTACTTCATTTAGGAAAGTAAGTGCAAAAATATGTCTGATGTGTGCAGAGAAGAATTTAAATTTATAACTGATACCGTAGTTTTGATGGGCTGGGAAAGAACATACGATGGTAGTTGATAGTTCCCTTTATTTTCCGTAAATCCTTCAAATGTTTTGTTCATGTTATTTTCTTGATTATATTGGCCTTAGAGGGCAAAAGCTGCATAACTCGAAATTCAATACGGTGCATTAGGAAATCAACGGAGTTTGCTTTAATTCTTGTTTTGTCACAGTTGATTTGGAAGTCGTGATCTGCTAAGTGTGATAGGACGTTTCTGAGATGCTCGGCATTAGAGTCTAGGTTAGAACTAAAAATCACTGTCATCAGGACATTACAAACAACAGTAGGATTCATCGTGCAGAAGGTTTTTCATAAAACTCTGAAATGTCTGAATGGCGCACTTGAGAACAAAAGGCATATAACCGTATTTCATTAGACAAAATTTAATGATGCCAGCGGTCTTCTCTATATTTTTTGGCGCTACCGGAATGTGTCTGAGGTAGATTACTGAAACACAATTTCCAGCAATAATCCACGCAGGTTTCATATGATCCTTTTGCTTTCGATACGGACTGTGAATTAGATTTATTCTGGCAGTAAATCTTTCTAACCTCTAACTTAATGTGTTTCTGTTGTAAACACTTAACCGTGGTGCGCACACAACTATTCAGATTGTGAAATCAAAATACCAAATTAATTAAAAACCCGAAAATAATTGACACAAGTAGTGAATACCATATATTAATTTAGATTTGAAACAGCAGAATAGTAAATTACATACAAAACTGACATAGAGTACAATATAAGTAACAACGTATATGAAGAACGATATAGGCTGTGATTGAATAAAAACGTTTTTAATTGTCAATATAATAATATAATATATGATTGAGAAGTGAATTGTCAGAATTGTAACAGGTAAGCAAGTAATAAAATTGCCACAAAAAGGTGTCAAATATATAATAAAACTTTATATTAAGTGTAAGGTATGTCTAACAACAAATATTTTTTTATTGGTGCTTCCCTAGAAAATTTTAACATGGTATCAATTCCACTGGCTGTGTATGTGCCTCGTTCATTATTTTCCACAAATTCAATATTGTCAACATTGTGATCCATTAGCGTAGCACCGGAATCCAGCGGTGGTGGTGGAGAGGCTCCAAATCCAGATTCACTATTAAAGAAATCATCAGCAAGGCATTTTATAGAGGCCATCACCTCTTCCTAAATTAACAGCAAAATCCAAAAAGAAAAAAATCCAAATTTTTTCGAAGGATTGTAAAACTAGATAAATACGGACACAATTAGAATTAGAAAAAGCAATATAAATATGCATTTACATAAAGAATATATATGAATAAATAATTTTATCTGTAAAACAGTTAATGACAATCCAATGATCTGTTTCTCGATCGGAGATGGCACATACATGAATTTTGTTTTGGAGGCTCGCTTTATCGTATGCGTTGTCTTCTTAACAGGATATAAACGCAGTTTTTTAATAAATGCCTAAACCGGAAACAATGCAGAGATCAGCTGCGAACTTTTCCCATATTCTCGGTCTAGTTACTCTTTATCTCTGACTGTCTGTCTCTCTCTCTCACTATCTCTCAAAATATTACAGATTCAACCTAGTTTGTTGTCTCCATTTAATTTTATATATACATAGATGGGTATATGGTTTGGACACAGATATTTAAATGAAAAATTAAATTCGCTGGTGTAGGCTCCGTATTCGGTCTTGTCCAAGCAATGGAACAAAACTATATAACTTCAACAGTTTCACTAACCGCTCTCTCTCTCTCTCTCTATATATATATATATATATATATATATATCATCATGTCCAGCCACACAAAATTCAAGTGACTAATGTTTCTCTGCCATATAACCATAATGAGTGAAAAAAAGTATATTAGTGAATTTAGACAAATTATAATTGAGATTTACGAGAGAGAGAGAGGGGTAGAGAGAAAAGGAATACCTTGCTACTATGAGGAATTTATCAGGATAACTCACAGAAATGAGGCAAACTAAACATCTCTACAACAACATTATGGCAAAGTTAGCATTCGGGCAAGACGACATCAGCAATACAGCTTCCTTGCGGATTTAACTGTATCACGTCATAAACAAACCAAACCAAACCGCGCAGTTAACTTTGCCCTACTAAGAAAAGAAAGTTACGAAGATGATTCTACTAGACATCTGCAACAAGATCGTCACTGAGCTCGATACGATGCCATTTCGCTAAGGGTTTCTAACCAAGAACTGTGATGCGCACGAGGACCCCATCCCGGCAGACGAGTGGGTCCTATAATTCCCAATTTGGATGTAAGTGACTTTAATTGTTTCTGCCATGTCAAAATCTGCCCACCTTGTTTCTTACGCCAATTTGGTGCTGGATGAGAGAACAGAGCTCTACTGGGCAATCGAAATGAGGGCATACGCAAAACGTGACCGAGCCAACGAAGTTGATGGAGCCTTATTTGTTTTTCTAACGACGAGCACTTATTGTCAGGTCCAAAAGTACGTCTAAGGATGTCAACGTTAGTTATTCGTTGTTGGTAACCAACATGTGCTATACTTCTCAAACAACGATGATCGAATGCCTGTAAGCGCCTCAGATCATCAACTCTAAGAGGCCAAGTTTCACTAGCGTATAGTAAGACTGCGCGTACAAATGCATTGTAAACACGACCTTTATGGAAAAGTGAAATATTGGCGTTTCTCCATAAATGACGAAGTTTCGAGAAAGCCACTCTAGCTTTCGCGATCCGTATTCTCACCTCGTCGGACATATTGCCTACGTTATTGATAGAGCTCCCAATATATGTAAACCTGTCGACTATGTCAAGATCTTCATTCTGCGGTCGCAAAGTTGGAGTGAATGGTGGGTGATCTTGTAACAGTATCTTACATTTAGAGGGTGCGAATTTCATAACGAAAGACGGAACAACGTCTGTTAATCTATTCAAGGTGGCCTGGGCAGCATGCTGATTGTCGAATAATAGTACGATATCGTCCGCATAGTGAAGATCGACTAGTTTATCTCCCGGGAAAACTTCAACTCCAGTGTCCTGAATGTGTGTGAGAGTGTTGTTCATAATAGCATCGATTACAAAATTAAACAAAAATGGGGAAAGTGGACAAACTTGACGAACACCACTGCTGGTTTTAAAGTTATGCGTTAATTCGTTGTAGACCTTAACGCGATCAGAAGTATTTGTGTAGAGAGCTCGTATAATATTAACAAATTTTGCGGGCACACCGCTCTTCGACAAGATATGGAATAAAACATTGCGATCCACCGAATCAAATGCACCCTTGAAGACGACTATTGTGGGACGATGATATAAATGCCACTGTTCGAGAACTTGCCTTAACGTAAAAATGTTATCTATACAACCTCATCCTGCGCGGAATCCGGCCTGTTCTTCTCTTGTATGTGATTCACGTGAAGCGCTAAGACGACATAGGATAATCGAAGCAAATAACCTTGATACCACCGGAGTCAAACTTATACCACGATGATTATCGCACGAATTACGATTGCCTTTTTTGAAGATGGGAATAATGGTCGACTCATTCCAGTCAAGTGTTACGGTTTCCTCATTCCATATAGTATGAAGAAGTTAGGTCAACGCTCCTGAAATTATATCGCCACCATCCTTAAACAATCCCGGAAGTAAATCATCGGGGCCTGCGGCTTTGCAGCGCTTAAGAGATAGGATCGCATCGCGTACTTCTAACTCGGATGGTTCTTCGGGACTAACATTCCACACTGTTGATGTAGACATGCTTTCGGGAATCGGAACTGACGTTGTTGGCCAAGAAAATTGACCTCTAAAGTGTTCAGCCCAACTGTCAAGACGACTTATTTTATCGGTTATTAATTCGTTATTACTATCATTTATAGTTTCGCTAACTTTTAACTTTCTCGGGCCCGTTGCGCGGATAAGTTGGAACAAACAGCGACTTTTACCTGACGCGAAAGCTACTTCCAATTCTTCAGCCTTTCTGTTCCAAAAATTTTCGCGATCGCCTTTTAGACTGCGCTTAAGTTGGCGTCTTATATTGCGACGGGTATTATTATGAGTCGAGCCAGGTGGAATTTGGCGCCTTATTTCGAGTATCCCCATAGATTTTACAGAGAGCCAGTGATTATTTCTACGGGGGCCTGCTATGCCACATACAGTAGTACCTGCACTGTGCATAGTGGAACTTATCTTGGACCAAAGTATATTCGGATTTTCGCTATTAAGACTAGTTAGATTAACCTTTAGAATATTTTCATAGTTTTGTCAGAGGGACGGTTGTTCGAGTTTGCCTACATCAATTTGGGGTTTATTCTTAATTATTTTCCCGGAAAATTTAACAGAAAATCTACAACGGATAAGTGCATGGTCCGAGTCGACATAAGTGTTCCAAAAAAACGACAATCCCGGATACAACCACGCCAACTATAACTAATTGATACATGATCTATTTGAGTCTACCGTTGTCCGGGTGCTGGAGGAGGCCATGTAGCACAACGTCTAACACTACGTCTGAAATTTGTACTACTTAAATATAGTCTATGTTCAGCGCAGCTATCCAAAAGCCGTTCACCATTTTTATTGCCAGTCGAGCTTAGAGTGTATCTTCCACGTAAATGAAATTCTGAGTTACTTAAGCGACCAACTTGAGCATTCATGTCACCCATAACCAGGACTATATCCAAACTTTGTGTTTTACTTTGTAAGGAGCTTAATTCGGAGTAAAAAGCGTCCTTGCTTTCTTCTGTGCTGCAATCGGAAGAGCATATGCAGATAAAACGTAGAGACAACGATGATAACGGTTTTTTGCTTTGATTTTAGTAGATGCATTTAAACGTGCCGCACACAATCGAATATTTAAAGGGATCCATTCAATTAAGCAAGCTTCAGCTCGCGCGTTAAGGGCAATACAAATGCCCCATTTACCGGCTTAATAGGACTCTGTGGAACCAGATGTTCGAAGCCAATAACGCGTAGATAGGGATGGTGCAACTAGTTGTGTAATACACGTAGGATCCGGTATTCTGGTTTCAGATACGCAACATATGTCGACTTCTAATTTATCCAACGTATCGGCAAGTGATTCTTGCTGTCCAAGTTGTTTAAATGTTCGCACATTAAATGCGCCTACGTTAAAACCTAACAAGGCTACGTTTTGTTTTCAATCTAGCGAATTTGAATAGTCAGGAACAGGCGGTTTAGTCATTCTGTTTTCGTGCGAAATCTTTTTCTAGATTCATATGCCAGTGTGCAGTGTTGCTGAAGCATACTCTTTCCAATGGCCCACTATATAATCAAAAAAACTAAAAGATAGTTCTTAGGGGTATTTGTATTAATCTTGAGGAAACATAAGTCTTTAATATAGGAGTCACAGTTTTAACCTTATAGAATAGATGCTGGTCAGTACAATGCTTGCATGGCAAACAAATATATAAGCATTAGCCGGAATATTGTTACATGTGATTACGTTTACAATATATTTGTAGGTTTACAAACAAACTCAGTTTTTCATACTATTTAATATACTAATTTATTATAACATCTTTCAGGTAAATACACAATATGTGTCAGTTATGTATAACGATGAACCTCTTCCGAGACTTATCATCAGTAACGCAAACCGCATATGACTATTCTTTAGCTAGTGTGCGTTCAGAACCGTCGTTTAGCACTCACAACGCAGAATCAGGATTACATGGTGGTATGGCAGCTGCAACAGATTTTTTTCCATCCTACCACCATGGGCATCTCAATCATGCTCGTATGCATCATACTGAACATAATAATCAGAAGTATTCGCAGCATAGCTATGGCTCCCATACGACTCTTGAGCCTCACAATGGGACACTGCCTAGTATTCGTGTGCTGGATGTATGGGGCCATAATTTAAATTAAGTCATGCAATTAGTCCGAAAATTGCTTCCAGATACCCGTTTTGTTGCCATAGACACAGAATTCTCTGGTTTTGTCGTGGAGTTATTCGGTGACTTTGCCAGGAACTATGATCTGGCTTATAATCCTATCAAAGTAAATGTAGATATGCTGAGGCCCATACAGATCGGATTTAGTTTTTTCAATAAAAATGGAAAATGCGTCGACCAAATTTCTACTGTGCAGTTTAACTTAAAATGGGATGTGAATCTCGAGATACACGCAGCTGATTCTATTCAACTGTTGAATAAATGTGGTTTTGATTTCAACAAGTTAACATATCACGGCGTTGAACCACATATGTTTGCAGAAACTCTCCGTACAAGTGGTCCTATATTTAATGATGAAATAACATGGGTTGGGTTCCATAGGTAAGTTGTTAAATTTATTCATGGTTAAGCGCTTACGATTTTGCGTACATGATGAAGCTGTGCACAAATTAGCCTTGCATGTCTGATGCGTATGAAGATTTTCAATGTCAAATGCAAATTTATTTTCCGAGGATTGTCGATGTCAAATCGATGATGAATGAGTACAAGCTCTTTAAATGTGGATTGCAGAAATTAGCGGACGCATTAGGAGTGTTAAGATTCGGTGAAAAGCATCAAGCTGGTAGCGATGCTTTGCTTACTGGAGAATTTTTCTTTCGCTTTATTGAGGTAATTATAATTTTTATATTTCTTAGGAACATTGCAATGGATATCTAAAGCCAAATTTGTTTAATCTTGTTTATGGATTAACTAATTAACAAGTAGAGCAATTTCATTATTATGGGGAACTCATCATGTACTGGCCAGAATTTGCTGCTGACAGGGTTCTAACCTGTGTACGTCTCCTTCTGAATCTGGTGCTCTAAACACTAACCCACCTCCCGCACACTACAATACACACAATTTTAGTAATATACTTACTAATGTTGCTTGCTTGATCAATTTTTCCATAATGTGGCGCTGATACGGCATCCATTTAGACCCAAAGATCCTACTAACCATCCCAAATCTGTTATTACTGAATAGACAACACAATAGATGGGGAAGTGGTATTAAATTGAACATTTATATAATTAAACGTGCATTCGTCGATCTATAACTGGATTGGATTTAGACGCGATGGTTCCGAAACTCCTCAGCGATATGCCATTATTTCGTATAGAGTATCAACCTGGTACAACGCAAATATTGAATTAGAAATAGTTAATGTTCATCATCTACGCAGGTTTAGACTTCATTTGCAGAATTTCTTTTGAAACAAATTTCCATTTTCTTAACTTCGGCGGATCCTCAGAAAAAATGGATTTATAGATTAGGGCTCTAATTCCAAGTAAAAAGATATATTTATTTTTAATTGTTTACACGTTTCTTTCTTCTGCAAGTAAATTTTTTGGACTGGTCAAATGGTAGGAGAATATCTTCCCACATTACCTCTGTTTTAATCAATGAATCTGGAGACGGGTGGATCGAATATTTTCATTATTAATATTGCCCGATTTTAGTTAATCAGTCATCATACAGAGAATTGCGTCGCTGAAAGGAAATTGGTCCGGTTTAAAATTAAATTGCGTTTTATAAACGAGATGGGCACTGGCTCACTAATCAACTTAAATTTTCTGATCACCAAATCTTCGAATTTTTACGCAAATAAATGTTAACTGAAATAATGATACAAAAGTTGGTTAGCTGGCTTTCATCTGGGAATTACGGAAAAAGATTTTGCGGACCAAAAATAGATTTCTTTCTCACAATTGTACACATTCAACTAACATCTGCCTTTGCCTGTGCACGAGAGTTATTAATAGGTTCAATTTATTCGTCAGAGTTTAAGTTTAGTTAAACTTACTTAACCAAATGTTTATAAATAAGTGTGCTAACTAGTACTAGCTTTGAATCCATTCCCGATTTTCAATCTAATGTGTTTCGATATTGAGCTCATGTCAATCAATAGCAGATTAATAATATTTTGTGGAATTACGAATTCATCATAAAAAAGGCATTTTATAATTTGGGTACATTTTTTCCTTTTATCTTTTAGATGTACGTACCAAATGCGTTCCACAATGACGCTCATGACAATGTATTTATGGCTGAAATAAGATCTGGCGGTATATTCGAACCGATTGCGAATTCTCAGCCTAATTTTCACCACGAGATAGAGCACGCGCCATCGTCTGAGATCTTTATTGGTTTTGACGGGACAAATGATGATACTGTGCCCTCACCAACTGATCTAGTAATCGGTAATCGAATAGAGGAGCAAAGAAGTTATCATCTCCTAGTCTCGTCAGCTGTTGAAACATTTCACTATGGCATAGAAAACCCTACACTTCTTCAAGTCTTGTACGGGGAGGTTGCTATTGCAGATGATTTTGCCACTGACCAACTGGAAACTTTGTGTACTCATCCAGATTTCCATGATTATTACTATTAATTATTTACAAAGTATTGACCTCACGTCTTCTATCAACGATAATTACTTGAGTCTTTACATTAAACTGTTGTTGTTTTGCCAAATACAGTTGAAGTTACGATGTTACTTGTATACATTTTTTTTCGAAATATTGGAGTATGAAGCATGAAAGGGAAAATATGTAAAGGAACTTTTCGTATAAAGTACCATATAAAACAAAAACCGTTGCTTTCAATAACTTTCAGTTAAATATTTAAAAGTTCAAATATAATTGTGCGTTATTGTATATTTTTATTTAACTTGTTTAAAAGAAATATGTTTTTAATTGATGGATTTAAACTACTTTCTGCGTTTAAATCGAAGAAAATAATTCTGAGAGTTTACGAATTTTTTAAGGTATTATTATGAAAAAAAGGTAGGATTTTCGACGGCTTTATAAATATAAATAAATAAACATATATCTTTATATATATATATACATATATAAAGATAGATAGATAATAGTACGACAACCAGCCAGATAGTTTTAGCGGAATTGTTCTCTCCAATGCAATTTGTGTTTATCACGTGCCAACAAAAGTATGAATAATGTTAATCTTATATTTAAATATTCCTTTGTGCTTTTGATGTAATATAACCGGTTAATTAAAATCAGATTGGTGTTTATCTCAAATTTGAAAACTTGGCTTAAATATATAATTGGTTGAAAAGGGATATTCTACCTATCCTATTAAGCAGACCTGAATAGAGGTTGCATTACGGCTAACATCGGAAATCAAAAGGGATAAATGTGAAAACGATGGAATTAGTGTATACCAGCGACAGCAAAAAAGAATAAATATCGTCACCAATATAAGTATCATCAGGAGAAATTTGCACGATGGTCAGCCAGTCCAAACTTCAACAAACCATTACTGGTTATACCGCAGTCAGTAGTATTGTATAATCCAAAACTGCCAATGGTTAGTACTGATGGCGTGGAGCACTCGGAATGACGGGACCATTCAGCACCCATTTATCACGTAGATTGAGACAGCTTGAATTCGGTAATGAGGACTGTTAACGAAAAGAGTGAAATAACGTTCATTTTATAACGAATAATCAAAGAATAACATTTTGTGAAGAGTGAGAATATGAGTCATTTATAAATTCAATTCAGACATTAATGGCAGATCAAAGCTTATTGGCGAATTATTTTCATTTAATATACCTTACTACTTATTAGAAATTATATAAAATTTACATTTCTTTTCAAAAGATATTGAACTATTTTTTCAGTAAAATAATGAAATTAGCGTTGTTCCAATTCCATTTGATCTAAAATAAAACGCTTATATTAATAAAAATGAAAATAAACTAATTACTAAACTATATCTAATTAACTATAAGTTAACAATTGCATAAAGAGAGAAATTAAAATCACACACAGGGCTACTAATTTGAAAGGCTACAGGTTGTGACCTGATGCCTGCGGTCTATACATTATTTTTTTTGTCATTTACGTGTACGCATACAAAGTTTGTTATATGCATGTGCGTTAGTGCGCAGGCATGCATATTAGATGGCATGTTTGATTGGTAATAGATTGGATTTGTGCATGTATCATTTTCATCATCAAGATCACAATAATCGTGATCATCAATGTCAAGAATATATGAGCACTTGGTTCCATCACGTCTTTGCTGCTTAATGACGCTCTTTTTTCATATATAGAAAAATTACCTGAATCTTGATCTACCCACTAGGGTATTTGCATCCACTGTCTACAATTTGACTCCGGATAAATCGACTTCCGGTTTCGGAAAAATTTCAACGGAAAGCGTACAAACAATTTCACAATCAATAAGTCAAATTAGTTGTGGGATGTGCTTTCCGTTGTAATGACTTCCAAAATCAGAAGTCGATATATTTGGAATCAAATTGTAGACAGTGAATAAAAACACATCGTTGGGTAGAATAAGAATTAGGTAATTAATCGATTCCCTGTCTCGCCACATGTTTCTCTAATTTAGATACATGTACTGGTTTCCCAGCCAAAGCTGACAAACATCGTCCATATTTTCAGGCGCTAGAGTCGAACAGTTCTTACTGCAACTTAAGCTTGTCCACTGTGTTTTGACATAAATAAGCGCACACACACACATCTTAGTTTACATACATATATGCACACACATTCATACTCCGAGGCAGTAGAAACACAATCATATGTTCTTAAATGCGATGAACTATAACACAAAGATTTATTTATTATGCTTCGCACACTTAGTATGAAATAATTTTATACCTGAATTTTATCATGATTCAAACAAGAATTGAGTAACAGGAGTATGCCTTAGCCAGGAGGGCGTGTTGCCTGCTGAATCCGAAGGTCATGTAATTGGAGAAGAATTATTCTTTCTCCAGTTTCATGGAGCTGGTGTAATTGACAGTGTCGATAGATATTGATTGCAATGTAGGTGTGTGTGCGTGTGTAATTTTATGTGGCAAGTTGACTGATGTTATGTAATTTAAGACAGAAATGTTAATATGGACACTATTCTCATTCTCTAATTCAGTGAGTCAGTGGGCCAATTAACCTTTTCAGGCCCTACAAACTCGTCCACATTGAGCACAGGCACTCCGACGAAGTGTTCTGCTGCCAGCACTGGTTCGACTGAGAACGAATTCACCTGTGACCTGTTTTCTGGCAGTGTTGGCTGCCTCTGTCTGTACGGACTCAGGCTGATCAACAGTCTGACGCCTTTGGACATCTCTGTCTTTAAGGTGGCTATTGCCACATCTCCCGCCCTCAGGAATCCGCCTTGGCACTCTGCTTAATTCATCAAGTGCGACAGCTCGTGGTCCATTTGACATGCTAACAAAAACTGAATTGTGCTCTGAGTCCACACTCTCCACGCTATACGGCCCATCATTGACAGCGTGCAGTGCCATGAGCTCGACCTTCGCGACCATGTCATAGTCGCCGACATTTAAGCGACTGGGTGTAGGTTGACTTGCATAGCCTTGTCGCTGTGTGGCGCCAACATATTCAGTTAACTGTTTTAGTCGCTCCTGAATATCCGTTATGGTGCAGCGCTCATGGGATCCTTGGATTACAGGTTCACCTGGCAGTCTTATGTGTCCGCCATAGACCATGGTCGTTGGAGCGCATGGCCCGCTCGACCAAATGTAATTTATCTCTCCACGTTCCCGGGCTCTCGTAACACCAACATCGCAGTACCTCTTTCATCGTCCTCGTAAGCTGTTGTACAAGTTAAGTCAGACACGAACGAGTCCATCATTCTTTGGAACACTTTCGGCGGGTTTTTAAGACCAAATGGTACCAGGATGAATGGGAAATCACCTTGGGGTACCTGTAAAGCTAACTTCCATCGGTCTTCGGGCTGCACGCCAATTTGCTAGCTGGAGGAACAGATCGCGCAGAGCCGGCATGGGATACGGGTCAGGTTTAGTCACTGAGTTTAACTGCCGGAAATCAGCCGTCGGTCGGAGCGAACCATTCTTTTTCGTAACGTAAACCATCGGCGCCCGAAAAACAGATGATGACGGTTCAAGAAAGCCGGCTTCTATCATTTCTTGGGTTGCTCGAGTCCTGCTGCTAATTTCTTTGGAGGAGCACCATATACTTTTAGTGGTTCAAAACCTTCATTTAGTTCTATACATTGATTAAAATGGTCGACCCTCGGCTCTGGACGTTCGCTGCTACCTGGCAGTTGGAATATAATGTTCTATCGGGTTTGAATATTCTTCAACCATCCGGGCAGACAACTGGTCTCCTCCTGCATCTTAGGGGTACATATAGACTTTATTGAATTTATTCTTTCAGGCCTCGATATGCATACACGCTTATTTTGAAAGTCTATCGTCTTAACTCATTTTCTAATGAAATCAAGTCCCAATAAGGGCGTTTGCGTATTCGCAACAACGAAAGACATATGGTAGATATATTCATTTATTAACAACTTCGTGTTCCACTCGCCCACAGCCACCATCGAAGCCCTCGATGCCTGACATAAATTTGCTCTCGTGGGTTTTACGTTGTTCATTGGCCAAGTCCGTGGTAATACCGACATATCAGCTCCATTATCCGATTACATTATTACTGGCTGTTCGTTAAAAAATTCTAAAAAAATAACCAATAAAAGTCCTTACTTTTGGCAATGTTTCCCACACTACCTTTTCTTTAAAGGCCATCTAGTTCGGAACACTTTTTAGTTTCCAAGTATGTATTAGGTGTTGCGAACCTAGTAACAAATTAGTTCACTTGTGACCAGAAGGAAAAACCAAAGGCAGCATGAACGGAAAGTATAATCTCATGCACATTCGTTTCCTGCTTACTGGCGACTCATCAGTAGGAGTCGGTATTACGCCATTTAACCACAATATATTTGGTCGAAGAATGTGGAATAATAGGACGGTACAATCGCCTAGACGAATGTGAAAACCTGTAATAGTGAAGCTAACATAATCTAAAGTCAACGACAATGCGACTTCAATGCTAACTCACACTATATAATATATATACCGAGTCTGTAAAGGATACTAACACTATGGCTATTGTGTTAGTAACTGATACCTTTTTTGAAATCGATGAGTACCGGATACTAACACTATGGTTTCCGAGTCGGTACATGATACCAACCTGATGGATATAAATTTATGCTAAAGTTCACCCAAATTGAGAATTACAACAATTTCCGAACACCTGTTACTCCAGTTAAACCATACACTCTGGCCTTCATCGATATCAGTTATCACATTTCGCGGTAAGCATGACATCATTCAATTCAATATATTACAGTTAAATACTGTTTGTTGCGAAGAGCTAATATATATGCAAGCATGTATTAGGTTTTGCGAACCCAGTAACAAATTAGTTCAGTTGTGACCAGAAGGATAAACCAAAGGCAGCATGAACGGAAAGTCTAATCTCATGCACATTCGTTTCGTGCTTACTGGCGACTCGTCAGTAGGAGCCGGTATTACGCCCTTTAACCACTATATATTTGGTAGAAGAATGTGGAATAATAGGACGGTACAATCTCCTAGACGAATGTGTAAACCTGTAATAGTGAAGCTAACATAATCTAAAGTCAACGACAATGCGACTTCAATGCTAACTCACACTATATAATATATATACAGAGTCTGTAAAGGATACTAGCACTATGGCTATTGTGTTTGTAACTGATAACTTTTTTTAAATCGATGAGTACCGGATACTAACACTATGGTTTCCGAGTCGGTACATGATACCAACCTGATGGATATAAATTTATGCTAAAGTTCACCCAAATTGAGAATTACAACAATTTCCGAACACCTGTTACTCCAGTTAAACCATACACTCTGGCCTTCATCGATATCAGTTATCACATTTCGCGGTAAGCATGACATCATTCAATTCAATATATTACAGTTAAATACTGTTTGTTGCGAAGAGCTAATATAGATGCAAGTATGTATTAGGTGTTGCGAACCTAGTAACAAATTAGTTCATTTGTGACCAGAAGGATAAACCAAAGGCAGCATGAACGTAAAGTATAATCTCATACACATTTGTTTCGTGCTTACTGGCGGCTCATCAGTAGGAGCCGGTTTTACGCACTTTAATCAACATATATTTGGCTGAGTATATATATATATATATATATATATATATATATATATATATATATATGAGTATGTGTGTATATAAAAAGTGTATAAAGGATACCAACACTATGACTATTGTGTCAGTACCTGATACCAACACTATTGTTGCCGAATCGGCACGTGTTACCAAATCAATTGATTTTAAAGTATGTCAAACTTCACCAAAATTGAGAATTACAAACATTTCTGAACACACCTTTTTCCATAAAATCTATACACTCTAGCTTTGAACGATAACTGTTATCACATTTCGCGGTATTTATGATATTATTTGATTTAATATAAAAAGTCAGGTAGTGTTTGTGACGGAGAAATATTATCTATGCAATTGTGTATTAGGTGTTGTGCACCTAGTGATATATTAGTTCAAATATGACCAAATGATAAACAAATCAGCATTTGCGTAACCTATAATCCTTTGTTTTAATATTTATCAAATTTAAATTCGTTTACATTAAGATAATGAAAAAGCAGTGATGAAATCACATGCCCTGCGTGTTCTTAATAAAAAATAAAATTTCTTTAATTTTAAATATCTTTAAAATAGTCCTCCGATAAAATTACACCACTTAGCATTGTTTAAATTTAAATAAGTTGATCTGTCGCCCGCAAAGTGCACCTGGTTAGAATCGAATGTTTCATGAAATTTACTTCTCCTCGACTTTTGGTGTTATATACTCTGAATCCCAATCCGATTTAATCAAATCATAAATCTCACGTGTGTCAATAAAATTGTTGTAAACGAAATGATACTAAGAAATCCATACATTTAGTCGGGTTATGTCACATTTTACATAATCGTATTTCGAATCTTCATGGACAGAACTTTCTAGAATTCAAGGATTTTTTATGAATAATTTGTTAATTGTCGTCTAGATTATAGGTAATATTAAATACACCACATTGCAGTATACGCTGAAAGCCCACAGAATCCATTTACCCTTAATTAGTGAGCATGTTTCAGACAAGAAAAAACAAGAAAATCAGTCTTTCAATAAAAATTTCCTTTATGCCTTCAAAGAAGGCAAATTGCCACTTTTCAACAACACTTTAGAGCCTGACTATCAGCTTAGACACATGTTAAGACTATAGGAAAAATCTGGATTAAAAGGTCTGTAACAGTAAGTTTAAACCCGAGAAAGGAACAGACCCATAAATATCACCATGAATTCCTAAGAAATAAGCTTTACTTTGACGAGGCTAATATCTAAAATGACAAAACCATCTCAAATAGAGTCAGCCCATTACCCAGTAGACTTCAATCGCTATCACAAACAATTTCAATACTCTCTACTTCATAGAACCAATTTCTACTCACATTGGAAACAAGACGAAGCACTTTTGCCAACTACAAACTTGCATATCATACTTACTAGTCTGTAGAAAACCACAAACGAATAGAAATTAGTTAAGCTGAATTTAGTTGCGAGAAACATGATAACAAATCTTTAAATCAAGGTTGCAAACTTTATGCAAACACTGGTCCCTTAATGTACACACAATTCTCAGCATTATCTAAGCATTATATAGTGTAGGAAAGATAATCCATGCAGTAGACCGGTTTCGTCCTTATTGGAAATTCATCACGTATTGGTCGGAATTTGCCGCTGACTGGGCTCGAACCTGAGCATGTCTGCTTCGGAATCTGGTGGTCTAACCACTGAGCCACCCTGCCGCACACTACACAAATCTTTTAGTCATATAATAACTAATCTAACTCGGATAGTTTCATTATTTTAGATGTAGCTCATATGGCATCCATTTAAACCCAAATTGCCAACTAACCATCCCTAACCTGTCATTACTGAACAGGCACAACACTTCATGGGGAAGTGGTATTGAAATGAACATTTATATAATTAAACGAACATTGGGTGCGCGGGCGGTAATGCCATTTATTAAAATCAAGGTTGCGAACATACATTTGTCAGTATAGGCTAAGAATTGTATATTGCAGCACGCCAAATCCAATTATTATTCATAAACTTATTAATTTTTCATTAAGTGGAGCCCATTTTGCAACTAAACACCTCTAATCTGTCACTAAATAACAGACAACACCTTACCTGATGAGCGTTGTTGTATTGAACATTTATATTTAAATCAAGGTTACGAACTTGATGTTAACACCAGCCCTAAGAGATACACTCAATTGTCAGTATAAATTAGACATTGTATAACGTGGACAAGACATTTCATCAATTAGACCATTATCGTACATATTAGGAAATTTCGCGTACTTCAACTATCTATCTATCTATCTATCTATCTATCTATCTATCTATCTATCTATCTATCTATCTATCTATCTATCTATCTATCTATCTATCTATCTATCTATCTATCTATCTATCTATCTATCTATCTATCTATCTATCTATCTATCTATCTATCTATCTATCTATCTATCTATCTATCCATCTACCTATCTATATATCTATCTATCTATCTACCTATCTATCTATCTATCTTTATATCTATATATCTATCGATCTATCTACTTCTATATAATTTTTTTAGTTATAAATCTATCCATCTATCTATATATCTATCTAACAATATTTTGAACTTAATCCAAATGTGTGTCTTTATTGTTATTTATTGACGAATATCTATCTACCTATTATAATATACATATATATATAATATATTACATATATATATATATATAATATAATATAATATAAATAAGTTGATGATATGTTTTCCCATTTATCCACCTTTCTATCCATTCGACTATTTGTGGAGAAATACAAAGCGATTTTTGTAGTGGTTCTGACGAAGACAGGAAATTTAACAATAATTGAAGACTGGAAATCACATACTTTAATTTCCACAAAAAACGTGAAAAAATGTCAGTAAAATTATTTCAATTATTTTGGTTGCCTGAATTATTTTTTCATTACGTTGAATCTGAAGGTCATGTTAGAAAAGCATGCCATATGCTTATATTTCAGCTTAAGTCGCTTTGAAATATCTTCAATTTTATTTAACGCCTTTGGGAGTTTGCATGTCTAAATGCATGTAATAAACTGATTTTAATTGCAAAACGTAGTTAAAATTTTCTTACCATGTAATATTCATATTTTAAAACTCTTCTTCAATAAAATTTCTACTATTTTCACGGAAACGCAGATAGGACGTAGTTTTTGACAAATGGAATACAATGTGCGAAGATATGTTTCCTTCTTAGCAAGTTATTTCGCATATCCACAGGGACAGTATTTTTGCTGATTTTCAAATACGTAAATTGATCGACTGTATATACATTTCTGCTTATTCAAGTTTTAAATTTGGAATGAGTTCAATCTACCCTTATACGCCGAAAACGCTGAGTACAAAATGAGGAACTATAGTCCCCATTAAGAAAAAACGAACCGACTATACATGCGTGAAAGTTAATAGTTCCTTCTCGTTGTGAGAATTAGATATTTACAATTTTGTATCAACAAACGATATTTTATGGAGATATTTATGCCTCAGTAATAATTTTGTTTTTCCGCGCAATTTTTCCTGTGCAAAACTTTGTCAGCACTTCATATACAAGGAAATAATGTCCTTTCTCTTACTTATACATACAATGGCCTGCCTCGTCATACCAAAAATATTTTGTGATGAAACTTTTGAATATTATTGTCAGGTGCTTGTTGTTTTATATAAAAGGCTTCATAAATAAATAAAAAATTTTCTGATTTTCCTTTATGTAGAATTGTCAAAGTGGTCGAATAGACAGGGTGCCCCGTTGCCAATATATGATCGGAAATAGCTGATTTTCCTGACGGTGCCAAACCTTTGTTAATCCATTTCCTTAGCAAATGTTGCTGGATTCTGCTTATCAATTGGTTCTTCGTACGTCCGATATATTTGCTACCGCACATACATGAGAATTTGTAGACTATGAATGATTTGGAGAGACTTGGCAATTGATCTTTGGCATCCAACCTCATGATTCTCTGTGTACTAAATGTCATATTAACTTTAACACTGGGGAAACAACAATGTACTCCATGGTATGTATTAACGAATGTAGAATAATGGCTGTAGATATTGTTCCAACTCGGAAACCATAGTGTTAGTACCATGTACCTTTTCGGTACAATATTGTTGGTATCGGTTACTAACACAATAGCCATAGTGTTAGCATACTTTACAGACTCGGTATATATATTATATAGTGCTAGATAACGTTGAAGTCGCATTGTCATAGACTATATGATGTTAGCTTCACTATTGCAGGTTTACACATTCGTCTAGGAGATTGTACCATCCTATTATCCCACATTCTTGACTAAAATATATAGTGGTTAAAGGGCGTCATACCGGCTCCTACTGATCAGTCGCCAGTAAATACAAAATGAATGTGCATGAGAATATAATTTCCGTTCATGCTGCCTTTGGTTTATCCTTCTGGTCACAACTGAACTAATTTGTTTCTAGGTTTGCAACACATAATGCATACTTGCATATATATTAGCTCTCCGCAACAAACAGTATTTAACTGTTATATATTTAATTGAATGATGTCATGCTTACCGGGAAATTTGATAACTGATATCGATCAAGGCCAGAGCGTATGGATTTACTGGTGTAAGAGGTGTTCACAAATTGTTGTAATTCTCAATTTCGGTGAACTATAGTATAAATTGATATCAATCATGCTGGTACCATGTTCCGACTCGGAAACCATAGGGTTAGTACCATGTATCTTTTCGGTACAATATTGTTGGTATTGGTTACTAACACAATAGCCATAGTGTTAGTATCATTTATAGACTCGGTATATATATTATATAGTGTGAGTTAGCGTTGAATTCGCATTGTCGTAGACTTTATATGTTGTTTGCTTCACTATTACACGTATACACATTCGTTTAGGAGATTTTACCGTCCTATTATTCCACATTCTTGACCAAAATATATATTGGTTAAAGGGTGTAATACCGGCTGTTACTGATGAGTCGCCAGGAAATACGAAACGAATGTGCATGAGATTATACTTTCGGTTCATGCTGGCTTTGGTTTATCCTTCTGGTCACTACTGAACTAATTTGTTACTAGGTTCACAACACCTAATACATACTTGCTTATATGTTAGTTCTCCGCAACAAACAGTATGTAACACAAAGGAATATTTAAATTATAGTATAACCTTATTTATACATTTGTTAGCTTTTGATAAACACAAATTGCATTGGTGAGAACAGTTCCGCAAAAATTGAACACATTGTCTAAAAATCAAATTCCAAATTAAACGTGTTTTTATGTATTCCTCTGGGAAAAATTGAAAATAATTACATGCACACATACACACACACACATATACATATATATATATATATATATATATATATATATATATATATATATATAAACTAAACATTGCATATAGAAGCAGAAGCAATTGATTCGTCTCCAATAGGTACTTTTCAATTACTATTCATAACTTTGCCACCAACGGAGCTCGAATCGTTCAAATTTGCCACCCTGCCACACATTTCACAAATTTTAATTAATATAACTGTTTTTAGTTAGGTTGGCCTTTTGTTGAGGCGAAGCTATCCTGGAATCTAAACCCGATGTTCAAATTACCTATTCCAAATATATCATAATAAAGCACACAATTTATGAGGAAGAAAATGTGCCGCTGTTTGAATAAATCCTGGCGAGGACAGAACTGGTCTACTGGATGAATCGCATTTTCTACCATTTGCAATGCTTTGAATATGCATATATTTGGATGTATACATATGATTATATATATATATATATATATATATATATATATATATATATATATATATATATATATATCATAAATTGTAAACAAATTACACAACAGGTTAAATCAGAATGTTTAGAATTTAAAAACATTAAAAAATGAAGAAATTTATGTTCCATAAGATTAGAAAATACGCTTTGTAATATTTCACAATAAATAAAACATTATCTGCTTGATAATATTAACAAAATACAATTTTGTGTAAGACTATTAAGGCCAGATACTATGTGGATATATTCTACCATCCCGGAGCAAATGGCATTTGGTGCATTTAACGTTTTCTATTTGGGATCCCTGATGCAACATCAGAAATTTAAGATCTATTGAAGAGATATAATAAGCTTTTGTGTCCTTTACCAAATTTATATTCAGAAAAATTTTCTATAAACATGTTAAATGTGTCCCTAAATATGTCCCGGTCGCAAGCATATGCGTGCATTATTTTTTAAACAGGTTTGACGATATAAACACTCAAACATATCTTGTTTGTTAGATTTATGAATGACATTTTAATAATTTTGAATTGCGGGGATAGCGTGTTCGTGAAATGTTTTGAATTAGAAAATTAACAAGGAGAAATACAATTTTTAATTGAAAAGAAGGATAAGATTTTCAATTTTAAGGAAAGATACTTTAGTACTTCACTAAATTTCTTTTCTAACCGCACGTATATAACGAAAATTTTCAATTAAAAAATCTATGATATAAAGATGTTTTTAAATGGTATAATTGTAATACAGATATATTGTAACGGAGCGACTGATTAATTTAACAGAAAAGACTACGAAAAAGACGTAATGAAGTTTTGGCTGTAAAATCCATAAAGAAAATCCTGAAACTGAATTACAAAAACATAGCATTATGGTCTCTACATTAACAGCCATATTTAAATCAGTGTTCTGATCTAGGAATTACAACCAGTCCCGCAATATACATATATTTTAAGTATAAACAAAGAATTGTATAATGTAAAAAACAATTCATCAAATAGAATGGTTTTTTCATTACGGGTAACTCTACTCATACTATGCAGAATTTTCCGCGAACAGGGTTTGACCATGTGATCATCCGTCTTTGAATTTGTTATTCTAACCACTGAGCCACACTGCCGCAAGCTACTCACAATTTTCAGGTAAAACTAACGAATGCCTTTTGGTTAGCTTTTCCTTTAGGTGGAGTCTATAAGACATATTTTAGACCTAATGTTCCAATTAACCATCCAAAATCTTTCATTAGAGAACAGACACCACGCTACCTGGGGATATAGGTTTGAATTGAACATTTATATAAATAAACGAACATTGATTGAGCGAGCAGTGATTAAGTTGATTTAAATTTGGGTTGCGATCTTGATGCAATCACCAGTCCCATTGTATTGTGTTTTTTATGACTACTTTTGTATAAGATATTTCATTGTTTTGAAAATATATTATTTTGTTTTCGTCTAAAGCACGGTCTATTTGGTTTAACAGTGAATTGATTTATTAATTGCAAAACTATATTCAATAAACGTTTGATGATCCGGCCAGTCTTCTCACTTCACCCTTCGGAGAAAGGTCAGGGAATAATCATGAGTACGGGTAGTAACAATAGTCACCAAGGGCATTTAGGAATGGGGTAATATTACTCAACAGTCAGCTGCCCCGCAAAAACTATTACAATAACTACAAATCCTCCTACACCATTATATACATATGTATTTTAAGTATGAAATAAGAATTTTATGCTGTAAAAAGCAATTCATCCAGTAGACGGTTTTCGTTCTTATTTGAAACTCGTCAAGTTCTATCCGGAATGTGCCGTGGACAGTGCTCGAACCTGGACACGTTTTTCTTTGAATTTGTTACTCTAATCACTAAGCTACACCGCCGCAAGCTATAAACAATTAGCAGTTATATAATAAATAATTTTTCTTGGGTAACCTCCTTTAGGTGAAGCATATGTTACTTCTCTTTAGAAATAAAACTATTATCAATATACTTTTAATTATATAACTTTTTAATTCAATACCGCTTCCTTAGGTATTGTGGTGCCTGTAATTTAATGACAGATTGGGGGCAGTAATTTGGAACTTAAGGTCTAAAGAGATGTCACATGGGCACCAACTAAAGTGAAGGCTGAAATTGTGTGTAGTGTGCGGCAGGGTGACTTGGTGGTTAGAGCAAGTACCCAGTACGGAGGAAAGCAGTCTACTGGATGTATTGCCGTTTCTACATTATACAATTCTAAGATTTTACTTAAAAATGTTTATATATAATGCGAATAGTGTTTATATGAAGTTCGTAACCTTGACTTAAATAATTGTTATCATTTCCCAAGCAAACAATGTTTGGTAAATTACAAGCTATAAACAAAATCAAAACGGTAGCGAAAAAATACAAGTCATGAATACATCTGGAATACATGAGATATCTGTTTAAGACTCAAAGTTTTTTTATATTTTGGAATGCGTATATCCAATCAATATACGTAGACTAGGATATATAAGTCAAATATGGACATATTCAGAGATCGAATATAGCAAGGCTCTGAAATGGGACAAGCAAAAACGTAGTCTTGAAAGGCTGCAGGCTCATTACGATATTCAATCGCAATCGATTAACTAGGCTAATTAGAGTACCAACTGAAATAAAATCTGGAATGAATTTCATGATTGTAACATCCGTAGAGAAATTCTTATGCCCAGAGTTTAATAAAAGGGAACTCGAAAAAACGCCAGTCCAGCTTTACCTAATCAGTCGCAAAACATAGTTAAATTACCGTCAGTTATACGTACTGACACGTTTCGGCCTTCTAGCTAAAGAAACATTTTATTTATTTTAATACTGAAATATATTGACTAGGGCTAAATATTATTAATGGCGAAGAATAAATTTATATGCAATTTAGTATTAAGCACTGCGAACCTAGTAACAAATTTGTAAAAATGGGACCGAAATGATATACGAATGTCTTGAAATCCTGACAGCCTTTCTGTGTGTGTGTGTGTGTGTATTATTGGTCAAAGCGTGGCGGATGCGGTTGTAGAAAATATTCCATGTGAAGGATGTGCAAATTATTATCAACAAGCAGAATAGCATGAAAGGCAAGATAGGTCAACGTTGTGTTGAGTGACAGAATAATTATTGTTGATGTCCCATCCAAATTTGTTGATTGAAACAAGTCTTTCACAATTAACAATCGGCATTTAGTCGAACCATTAAGAATTTTATGAAAATTTTGAAATTTGCTTTGACATTCAACAAGAATGCATCAACGCTCCCACCCTTTTAATTTTGTTGTCGATGGTTAGATCGCCGCACCACACTCCGCAGTGGAAAATGATGGTTGTGACTGACATGCTGATATCGAAAACTCTGACTACGTTAACCAGATGATGTTAAATAGTAAACGAGCCCAAGAGGGTTTTTTATTTGTGCTCAAGAAGTATCCACCAAGTATCACCTGAAACGCAACGCCAATGTGAATCCATATCTCAGATCATGTTAAATGGTGCCCTAATGAAATTCGTACATTCTTTCAATTAACACGGACCTCTGATGGATCAGGATGAATCGGCTTCTGGCCAGATTTCCAAACGTATTATTCTTGCAATACCTGTTTTTGGCAAATTATGAAAACCATTCTGGCATCGCACAAGGTTTTCAAATCAAGTATAACGTCGATTCACCTTTATGTTGTAGAAACTTCGAATTTTGCTTGGCTCCCTGCCAACTGGGCATCGGAAACCAATAAGTAAGAGCAAAATTTACGAGCTGTCTAGTTCTATACAGCCGCTATTTTATTTTCAATCACCATAAAACCTTGTTAAGTAACGTTGATAGTGTTAGTTTGGGCCTTGTTTCATTTGGCTAGTTTCAACTCTTTCTGGCTAGGCTACCGAGGCAACTCAGATTGATGGCTCGAATTGCAGGATGGATAGGTAAGCTTCTCTTTTTGATACCATTAATCGCTTTCTTGTTAACGTAATAACGCCGCATTCTTCTTTAATATCTATAAAATAATTGAATAGAAGAAAATTCCAGAAAGTCTAGGGGAAAAGTGGATGTGGTTAATTTTTCCAGTTAGGCATATATTTCTTTGGAAACCAGCGGACTGGAGATCTAAATTCCCAATTATGACTGTATAAAAGAAACGCGTATATCATTCACTATAACTTCATTAAAGCTATACGATGTGATCATTGCTTATCAAATCACGAGAAGAACATTTTCTGAAAGATAAGAAAGAGCATATAATGAGAATCATGACTTTCTTCCTAACTATCGTAAAATACCCAAAGAAGCATCTAATTCTTCCACATTAATGAATCAAATCATTTTAGTACCAAATCACCCTTCTGTTATATCCTAGTTAGTTTCAAAACAATTACTGCAGTCCCCGATTCAACTTATAAAATTGTTGAAATAGTAAATAAAACGCACATCTCAAACAGAGAAAGAGACTACGTCGTTCTACTTGAAAACTCGTTAGACAATTTAAGAACCAGTAATAAAACAATTAAAATGTTGGAGTGTAAGTAAAAATTAACACAATACATTCTCATATGTCTACCGCAGTTATTCTTTCTTTCTCCGAAATCCTATATCAACAACCAATAGAGAAATCAATTAATAAAAGTACACAAACACACAAACACACCCAAACACAAACACACACCATATAGCCATAGAACAAAGTTGAAATATTAAAATCAAGCTACTATTTTACCGCTTATATCATGGGTGATCAATATAAAGTACAAATTTGCATTAACACATTAGCTATCATATATGTAACGGTATCCTTTCTTTGTTTGATCACTTAGCGAATGCAAAAAGGATACACGTACAAACATTTAGTAGTAATTAACTTAATGGTGGGTGTTTAAATACAACTTAAATTTTGCATGAATTTAATCGAACAGTCCGTCACACGCTCAGCTAAGCATCCGAACTATTATAGGCCAATTTATCGAGACAGTCAATCTGTCTAGTTGCACTACTGCGCCTTATTCGTTAATATTCTAAAAAACATCTTATAGCAGTCATAACAACTTACTTATTCTAACAAATTGAACACAGATTATAATTCGAACTAAATGAAAGTAATCCTATTCTTAGACAAGCCAAAAATTAACGGCTTATACTTGTTCGACTCGTCAGGCAATGTTTGGTTTCAGCATACGACCCATTAAATTCTGAAGTCAGATAAAACTGAAAAAGCGCAAGCTTCCATCGACAGACGCGCATCTTCAAGTTAATTATACAACGACAACTTGAAAAAAACAAATTTATATCCCCTATTAATTAAACACGTGGCTTTATCTTTTATTCATCTACACAAAACAAGTCTTTTGATTTTGATATTATTTGTGGCGGAGAACTAATATATATGAATGATTTTATCAGTTATTGCGCAACGAGTAACAAATTAATTAAAACATGACCAGACGAGTAAATTCAAGACAGAATGAACAGATCGTATAATCCATTGCACATTCGTTTCGTGCTTACTGACGACTCATTAGTAGGAGCCGGTTATACGCACTTTAATCAACATATATTTGGCTGAGGAATGTGGGAAAATAGGACGGTACAATCTTCTATAGGAATGTCTAAACCTACAGAAGTGAAGCTAACTTCATATGATTGTACGTGATACCAAATCAATGGATTTCAAAGTACGTGAGCATATCTGCTTCGGAATCTGGTGATCTAACCACTGAGCCACCCTGCCGCACACTACACACAAATTTCAAACTAACCATCCACATCTCTCATTACTGAACAGAAACCACACTAGATGGGAAAGTGGTATTGAAATGAACATTTATATAATTCAACGAACATTTGTTGCGCGGGCGGTGATAACATTTATAACCAGGGTTGCGAACATACATTTGTCAGAATAGACTAAGAATTGTATGGTGTAGAAAAAGAAATTCATCCTGTAGATCGGATTCGTTTTCAATGGGAATTCACCACGTACCGTTCAGAATTTGCCGCGGACAGGGCTCGGACTTGGGCATATCTGCTTTAGAATCTGTTGTTCTAAGCACTGAGCCACCATACCGCATGCTAAATTCAATTACGATTTATATACTAATTAATTTTTCTTGGTTAGTCTTTTCATTACTTGGAGTCCATTTTCAACAAACACCTCTATTCTGTCACTAAATAACAGACACCATGTTACCTGATGAGCATTGTTGTATTGAACATTTATTTCAATTAGATCAGTTTCGTACATATTATGAAATTTCGCGTACTTCAACTTTCTATCTATCTATCTATCTATCTATCTATCTATCTATCTATCTATCTATCTATCTATCTATCTATCTATCTATCTATCTATCTATCTATCTATCTATCTATCTATCTATCTATCTATCTATCTATCTATCTATCTATCCGTCTCTCTACCTATCTATATATCTATCAATCTATCTATCTATCTATCTATTCATCCGCCTCTCTATCTATCTATCTATCTATATATCTATTCATCCGTCTCTCTATCTATCTATCTATCTATCTATTCATCCGTCTCTCTATCTATCTATCTATTCATCCGTCTCTATATCTTTCTATCTATCTATCTATCTATCTATTCATCCGTCTCTCTATCTATCTATCTATCTATCTATCTATCCGTCTGTCTCTCTATCTATCTATCTATCTGTCTATCTATCTGGCGACTCATCAGTAGGAGCCGGTATTACGCCCTTTAACCACTATATATTTTTGTCAAGAATGTGGGATAATAGGACGCTACAATCTCCTAGACGAATGTGTAAACTTGCAATAGTGAAGCTAACATCATATTGTAAATGAAATAGGTATTGGTAAGTGAGGTGTTGTACTATAACGGAAAAACTTTCACACACGTTTAATGTGTTGATGATGCAAAATCATACGACATTGGTAGGCCCAATACTTAAAATATGACAGCCATATGTGCATAGACTGTGGGAATACTTTAAAGATATCAGTAAAATTAAGATGCAGTTGTGGGCACCTGGCACAATATGTTTAAATTTGTCAGTATAATCTAAGCATTGCGCGGTGTAGAAAGGGATAATTATCCATTAGACCGGTTTCGTCATCATTGGAATCTCAAAAAGATTTTGCAGCGAACAGAACTCGAACCTCAAAACGTCTGCTTCGGAGTTTCGTGCCCTAACAGATAAACCACCCTGTCCTACATTACAGAATTTTTAGCTAGAACTAACTAATGTTTCTTGGTTAATCCCCACTTCCGTGTGTAGTGTGATGTCTGTTCAATAATGAAAGATTGGAGATAGTAAGTTGGAACTTTGGTTCTAAATGGATGCCAAATGAGCTCCACCTAATTCAGAGGCTAACCGAGAAAATGTTATTTAGTATATTGCTGAAAAATGTGTGTAGTATGCGGCAGAGTGGCTCAATGCTTAGAGCATGAGATTCCGAAGCAGTCGTGCCCAGATTCGAGCCTTGTCCGTGGCAAATCCTGGACCGTTCCTGATGATTTCCCGATAAATAATAAAACAGTTCTACTGCATCAATTACCTATTCCAAATTATAAGATAATGTCCATGGGTCAGGAATATATGTCAAGCTCGTAAATTAGATTAAAGTAATTATTGTAAACGCCTGCGCAAACAATATTCATTTTAATACCACTTTCACAGGTAGTGTGGCGTCTGTGCAATAAAGAGTGAATGTGAATATTTATATAATTAAACGAAAATTGGTTGCGCGGGCACATTTTATTATCTTCCATAATATCGAGTACTAATGGCTATTCTCTTAGACTCAAATGCATACACAAAAATATCCAAATATGCTGATTAATATATATATATATATATATATATATATATATATATATATATATATATATATATTCACTAAAACAGCGGTGTGCCAAAATTCCAAAAAAGAAACTTGATAAACAACCTAGCAAACAGAATCAGGAAGATCTGCTCTGAACACAAGATTGAGGTAGAACAGGGCTACCTCAGAAAATTTTTCTAATCAACAACTACCCAGAGCGTTTCATTGATGTCAACATCAGACCACGGCAGATTCGTACTAGAGAGGATACCATCAAGCAGGTTTTCCTAAAATTACCATTTAGAGGCGACGTACCAACCTCAATAATTGCACGGCGGCTGAATAGAATAACTAAGGAGAATTTTCACAGTGTTAAAGTTAATATGGTATGATATATATATTTAGTAATGAATGGATATGAAAATATTTAATTGAGATCTGGAAGGACCTCACATGGTTACTTTTTTAGATATGCAGATTTCATATGGCGTGTAAACCTAAATATATATGGATGAATTTAATCGAGTTATATAAAAAGTGGCAGCCGAAATATATTGTTCAAGAAAGAAAACTATTAGCTACGTTAGTCAAAACGTAGATCAGTTAATACACGCACGTTTCCTGCTTACAAGCGACAAATCACTTCGGGCTGGCACTTCACTTACAAGCTATAATATATTTTGGAAATTAATTTTGCACATTTAAATCTCCTAGACAAATTATGTGGCAATAGTTAATTCTCCTTCAAATAGCCCAATTCGCCGTGTGATTTAAACATCTACCCATTATAATGAATACACCGTGATGAGCTAAAACGAAATAGATCGAATTTTACCGAATGTGTGACTAATAATAAATTTGAAAACCTATTAATTCACAGAAGCCTGTCAATCAGGCTCCGATGTTAATCGGTTAAAAGAACCTTGAGGGATAAAATAAAATATTTCTTTATATTTTTTATTAGTTGTCTAGTTTGGTATAACCCAAAAATCTTACTTAATGGTACGCCGTTTGTAACTGTCAAATGCCTATTACTAATTACTCCACCATCTTGAATATATGAAAGTATGTATTAGGTTTTGCGAACCTAGTAACAAATTAGTTCAGTTGTGACCAGAAGGATAAACCAAAGGCAGCATGAACGGAAAGTATAATCTCATGCACATTCGTTTCGTGCTTACTGGCGACTCATCAGTAGGAGCCGGTATTACGCCCTTTAACCACTATATATTTGGTAGAAGAATGTGGAATAATAGGACGGTACAATCTCCTAGACGAATGTGTAAACCTGTAATAGTGAAGCTAACATAATCTGAAGTCAACGACAATACGACTTCAATGCTAACTCACACTATATGACGAATGTGTAAACCTGTAATAGTGAAGCTAACATAATCTGAAGTCAACGACAATACGACTTCAATGCTAACTCACACTATATAATATATATACGGAGTCTGTAAAGGATACTAACACTATGGCTATTGTGTTAGTAACTGATACCTTTTTTGAAATCGATGAGTACCGGATACTAACACTATGGTTTCCGAGTCGGTACATGATACCAACCTGATGGATATAAATTTATGCTAAAGTTCACCCAAAATGAGAATTACAACAATTTCCGAACACCTGTTACTCCAGTTAAACCATACACTCTGGCCTTCATCGATATCAGTTATCACATTTCGCGGTAAGCATGACATCATTCAATTCAATATATTACAGTTAAATACTGTTTGTTGCGAAGAACTAATATATATGCAAGTATGTATTAGGTTTTGCGAACCTAGTAACAAATTAGTTCAGTTGTGACCAGAAGGATAAACCAAAGGCAGCATGAACGGAAAGTATAATCTCATGCACATTCGTTTCGTGCTTACTGGCGACTCATCAGTAGGAGCCGGTATTACGCCCTTTAACCACTATATATTTGGTAGAAGAATGTGGAATAATAGGACGGTACAATCTCCTAGACGAATGTGTAAACCTGTAATAGTGAAGCTAACATAATCTGAAGTCAACGACAATACGACTTCAATGCTAACTCACACTATATGACGAATGTGTAAACCTGTAATAGTGAAGCTAACATAATCTGAAGTCAACAACAATACGACTTCAATGCTAACTCAACCTATATAATATATATACGGAGTCTGTAAAGGATACTAACACTATGGCCATTGTGTTAGTAACTGATACCTTTTTTGAAATCGATGAGTACCGGATACTAACACTATGGTTTCCGAGTCGGTACATGATACCAACCTGATGGATATAAATTTATGCTAAAGTTCACCCAAATTGAGAATTACAACAATTTCCGAACACCTGTTACTCCAGTTAAACCATACACTCTGGCCTTCATCGATATCAGTTATCACATTTCGCGGTAAGCATGACATCATTCAATTCAATATATTACAGTTAAATACTGTTTGTTGCGAAGAACTAATATATATGCAAGTATGTATTAGGTTTTGCGAACCTAGTAACAAATTAGTTCAGTTGTGACCAGAAGGATAAACCAAAGGCAGCATGAACGGAAAGTATAATCTCATGCACATTCGTTTCGTGCTTACTGGCGACTCATCAGTAGGAGCCGGTATTACGCCCTTTAACCACTATATATTTGGTAGAAGAATGTGGAATAATAGGACGGTACAATCTCCTAGACGAATGTGTAAACCTGTAATAGTGAAGCTAACATAATCTGAAGTCAACGACAATACGACTTCAATGCTAACTCAACCTATATAATATATATACGGAGTCTGTAAAGGATACTAACACTATGGCCATTGTGTTAGTAACTGATACGTTTTTTTGTTATGTTAGCTTCACTATTACAGGTTTACACATTCGTCATATAGTGTGGTTTAGCATTGAAGTCGTATTG
>JAQBSW010005771.1:0-54469 GCA_029291075.1 Eudiplozoon nipponicum | reverse complement strand
TATAATTTTATATTGTGGTCTGTATTATTACCATCCAACTCCTCTCAATTTAGATTACAATGGTGGAATTATGACATTTATATGTGCTACATTGTGTGTACATATATACATGAACTTTCTGCTCTTAATATTAAATCCATCTGAAAAGGAACAGACTGATTGAATGCTCAGTGTGTAATAATAGTAACCATTGATAAGGGTGGTACAAAATCAGGAACGAGAAAGGAACAGCGAAAGGTACCCCTACATTATGGTGCCCTGGTTCGTCGAACTCACAGCGAGTAAGGAATTAATAAACAGCTAGATTTTGAGAAATTCAAGCACTTTCAATGAAGGCCACTACACACGCTATTGCCTCGGAAACGTCTGCACATACCCGCGCACAGACGCGACGTTCAAATGGGCGTGGTCACCTCAACAACTCAGGTGACTCCTGCCCATGGAAGGTCGACGGGTGGGCTCCTCGGCGGCAGCAGAGGCTGAGAGCACCCCAATTGTTGGCCGTCATTCGATGGCCTACGGCCGCGTAGAGCGCAATCAAACTATTGTCTTACTGGTGACGGTTCCAAGCTTCCTCATGCTTCAACGCCCAAATGCCAGCAATCAATCTCATCGCCGGTTGCCACTATCAACATACTTTCTCATCCGTGACGCAATCTCTGGCGAATGAATTGCCATAGACATTGGATCAGATGTAAGCTCACTACGCCACAATTATCTCGAACCAACCCACCCAGTCGACACCAACAGTCTGACCTGCGCGAATGGCTCCAACATAGCGACGTTTGGGGTATGAGTACACAATCTCGTTCGCCAACTCAAAATGATGTCTCAAATATACGTTCATCATCGACAACACGACATGAAACATCATTGGACGTGACTTTCTCGAAAACTTCGACCTAACCATCCGTCAAAGAACGCGAGAAATAGAGGAGCCAGTATCAGTGTTGACAGAACCAAAATCAGTCGTTATACGGCATGAAAGAGCAATAACATTTACTGTAAGGTTAGCCCACTTCATTGTGTACTAATTTTCACTGTCGAAGGGGTGTATGTAACACGCGGCTCCGTGTTACAACCCAACGAAGGTCAATTTTTACAAACGCTGTGCTTTTTAAGGTCAAATATTCTAACTCTGTCCTTAAACAATATTTCTCTTAGCTGTGATTTTAGGAACAATCTCTTTTAGTCTCAAGCAGTTTCAATCGATATTTATTGAACTGCAATTTTATTTGTAATAAATAAGGTTTTTAAAAAATAGACAGAACCGCGCGCGATCCGAGAGGATCACGCGATGGAATGTTGTGACATTGCGGATTTATTTCACTTAATTTAGTGTCCACATAGAAGAATGGATTAATAGTTTGACATGAACTGAAAATATTGCAAGTAGTAAGCTAAAGCTTTGTTAGTTTTTTATCATTGAAGTCTTTAACAATTTACATCTTCATTTTTAATGATAACTTTTAACGATGATTTTTACATGTCATCATATGTTTTATTCGATGGTATAAATACAATTCTGTTCAGACATTTGTGTAACAATAATCACTTGTGTATAAAACATTTCACTTTATAGACATAAATCACTTTTATTTTTGCCGTCTAGAAGACGGACAATTTAGCTTAAGTGTGAATGGCATTTAAATCATATTTTTGCATAAAACCATTTTTACAGCTGACAAACATATATTCAATTTTGACTAACTGAGAATAGTGTTTAAGATATAATTTTATATTAAAAAATCTGTATTATTACCATCCAACTCCTTCAATTTAGATTAACAGTGAATTATATTTATGTGCTACATTGTGTGTAATATATACATGAAACCTTTCTTCGGCCTTCTAATATTAACCATCTGAAAAGGAACAGACTGATTGAATGCTCGGGTGGTAATAATAGCAACCATTGATAAGGAGTAGGGGTACAAAATCAGGAACGAGAAAGCAATAGCGAAAAGTACCCCTACAACATAATATTATTCAGTATCATTTTGTCAGTACATAAATTGTTCCACTCTCCTAGATTAAATGAAAAATCAAGTAGTTCTTCCTATTTGAGACAATCCTGCCTGTGTGGATTTAAGTAAGATATAATGGACAGTGTAGAACGGGGTACTAGCTCAGATGGTAGAGCGCTCGCTTAGCATGCGAGAGGTACTGGGATCGATACCCAGGTACTCCAGAATTGGTCATTTTTTTCGTGGTGCACGAATTGAACATATTTATTTTCTGCGTGTTAAAGCCATTCAAATGAGTAATAATTTAGTTCCGAAATGAGAAATAAATTTGTTTAAAAGAATATAGAAGATGTTAATATGATTGTTAGGGTTTGCATTGCAGAATTATAGCCAGAATTAAGCACATGAACTTCAGACCTTCTAATCTGCCCTTATACTTTGTTATGTAGCAAGAAGTAAATCCCTTTCAAGTTAATTTACAAAATTAGACTTCATCGAATTACATAATATTATTCAGTATCATTTTGTCAGTACATAAATTGTTCCACTCTCCTAGATTAAATGAAAAATCAAGTAGTTCTTCCTATTTGAGACAATCCTGCCTGTGTGGATTTAAGTAAGATATAATGGACAGTGTAGAACGGGGTACTAGCTCAGATGGTAGAGCGCTCGCTTAGCATGCGAGAGGTACTGGGATCGATACCCAGGTACTCCAGAATTGGTCATTTTTTTCGTGGTGCACGAATTGAACATATTTATTTTCTGCGTGTTAAAGCCATTCAAATGAGTAATAATTTAGTTCCGAAATGAGAAATAAATTTGTTTAAAAGAATATAGAAGATGTTAATATGATTGTTAGGGTTTGCATTGCAGAATTATAGCCAGAATTAAGCACATGAACTTCAGACCTTCTAATCTGCCCTTATACTTTGTTATGTAGCAAGAAGTAAATCCCTTTCAAGTTAATTTACAAAATTAGACTTCATCGAATTACATAATATTATTCAGTATCATTTTGTCAGTACATAAATTGTTCCACTCTCCTAGATTAAATGAAAAATCAAGTAGTTCTTCCTATTTGAGACAATCCTGCCTGTGTGGATTTAAGTAAGATATAATGGACAGTGTAGAACGGGGTACTAGCTCAGATGGTAGAGCGCTCGCTTAGCATGCGAGAGGTACTGGGATCGATACCCAGGTACTCCAGAATTGGTCATTTTTTCGTGGTGCACGAATTGAACATATTTATTTTCTGCGTGTTAAAGCCATTCAAATGAGTAATAATTTAGTTCCGAAATGAGAAATAAATTTGTTTAAAAGAATATAGAAGATGTTAATATGATTGTTAGGGTTTGCATTGCAGAATTATAGCCAGAATTAAGCACATGAACTTCAGACCTTCTAATCTGCCCTTATACTTTGTTATGTAGCAAGAAGTAAATCCCTTTCAAGTTAATTTACAAAATTAGACTTCATCGAATTACATAATATTATTCAGTATCATTTTGTCAGTACATAAATTGTTCCACTCTCCTAGATTAAATGAAAAATCAAGTAGTTCTTCCTATTTGAGACAATCCTGCCTGTGTGGATTTAAGTAAGATATAATGGACAGTGTAGAACGGGGTACTAGCTCAGATGGTAGAGCGCTCGCTTAGCATGCGAGAGGTACTGGGATCGATACCCAGGTACTCCAGAATTGGTCATTTTTTTCGTGGTGCACGAATTGAACATATTTATTTTCTGCGTGTTAAAGCCATTCAAATGAGTAATAATTTAGTTCCGAAATGAGAAATAAATTTGTTTAAAAGAATATAGAAGATGTTAATATGATTGTTAGGGTTTGCATTGCAGAATTATAGCCAGAATTAAGCACATGAACTTCAGACCTTCTAATCTGCCCTTATACTTTGTTATGTAGCAAGAAGTAAATCCCTTTCAAGTTAATTTACAAAATTAGACTTCATCGAATTACATAATATTATTCAGTATCATTTTGTCAGTACATAAATTGTTCCACTCTCCTAGATTAAATGAAAAATCAAGTAGTTCTTCCTATTTGAGACAATCCTGCCTGTGTGGATTTAAGTAAGATATAATGGACAGTGTAGAACGGGGTACTAGCTCAGATGGTAGAGCGCTCGCTTAGCATGCGAGAGGTACTGGGATCGATACCCAGGTACTCCAGAATTGGTCATTTTTTCGTGGTGCACGAATTGAACATATTTATTTTCTGCGTGTTAAAGCCATTCAAATGAGTAATAATTTAGTTCCGAAATGAGAAATAAATTTGTTTAAAAGAATATAGAAGATGTTAATATGATTGTTAGGGTTTGCATTGCAGAATTATAGCCAGAATTAAGCACATGAACTTCAGACCTTCTAATCTGCCCTTATACTTTGTTATGTAGCAAGAAGTAAATCCCTTTCAAGTTAATTTACAAAATTAGACTTCATCGAATTACATAATATTATTCAGTATCATTTTGTCAGTACATAAATTGTTCCACTCTCCTAGATTAAATGAAAAATCAAGTAGTTCTTCCTATTTGAGACAATCCTGCCTGTGTGGATTTAAGTAAGATATAATGGACAGTGTAGAACGGGGTACTAGCTCAGATGGTAGAGCGCTCGCTTAGCATGCGAGAGGTACTGGGATCGATACCCAGGTACTCCAGAATTGGTCATTTTTTTCGTGGTGCACGAATTGAACATATTTATTTTCTGCGTGTTAAAGCCATTCAAATGAGTAATAATTTAGTTCCGAAATGAGAAATAAATTTGTTTAAAAGAATATAGAAGATGTTAATATGATTGTTAGGGTTTGCATTGCAGAATTATAGCCAGAATTAAGCACATGAACTTCAGACCTTCTAATCTGCCCTTATACTTTGTTATGTAGCAAGAAGTAAATCCCTTTCAAGTTAATTTACAAAATTAGACTTCATCGAATTACATAATATTATTCAGTATCATTTTGTCAGTACATAAATTGTTCCACTCTCCTAGATTAAATGAAAAATCAAGTAGTTCTTCCTATTTGAGACAATCCTGCCTGTGTGGATTTAAGTAAGATATAATGGACAGTGTAGAACGGGGTACTAGCTCAGATGGTAGAGCGCTCGCTTAGCATGCGAGAGGTACTGGGATCGATACCCAGGTACTCCAGAATTGGTCATTTTTTTCGTGGTGCACGAATTGAACATATTTATTTTCTGCGTGTTAAAGCCATTCAAATGAGTAATAATTTAGTTCCGAAATGAGAAATAAATTTGTTTAAAAGAATATAGAAGATGTTAATATGATTGTTAGGGTTTGCATTGCAGAATTATAGCCAGAATTAAGCACATGAACTTCAGACCTTCTAATCTGCCCTTATACTTTGTTATGTAGCAAGAAGTAAATCCCTTTCAAGTTAATTTACAAAATTAGACTTCATCGAATTACATAATATTATTCAGTATCATTTTGTCAGTACATAAATTGTTCCACTCTCCTAGATTAAATGAAAAATCAAGTAGTTCTTCCTATTTGAGACAATCCTGCCTGTGTGGATTTAAGTAAGATATAATGGACAGTGTAGAACGGGGTACTAGCTCAGATGGTAGAGCGCTCGCTTAGCATGCGAGAGGTACTGGGATCGATACCCAGGTACTCCAGAATTGGTCATTTTTTTCGTGGTGCACGAATTGAACATATTTATTTTCTGCGTGTTAAAGCCATTCAAATGAGTAATAATTTAGTTCCGAAATGAGAAATAAATTTGTTTAAAAGAATATAGAAGATGTTAATATGATTGTTAGGGTTTGCATTGCAGAATTATAGCCAGAATTAAGCACATGAACTTCAGACCTTCTAATCTGCCCTTATACTTTGTTATGTAGCAAGAAGTAAATCCCTTTCAAGTTAATTTACAAAATTAGACTTCATCGAATTACATAATATTATTCAGTATCATTTTGTCAGTACATAAATTGTTCCACTCTCCTAGATTAAATGAAAAATCAAGTAGTTCTTCCTATTTGAGACAATCCTGCCTGTGTGGATTTAAGTAAGATATAATGGACAGTGTAGAACGGGGTACTAGCTCAGATGGTAGAGCGCTCGCTTAGCATGCGAGAGGTACTGGGATCGATACCCAGGTACTCCAGAATTGGTCATTTTTTCGTGGTGCACGAATTGAACATATTTATTTTCTGCGTGTTAAAGCCATTCAAATGAGTAATAATTTAGTTCCGAAATGAGAAATAAATTTGTTTAAAAGAATATAGAAGATGTTAATATGATTGTTAGGGTTTGCATTGCAGAATTATAGCCAGAATTAAGCACATGAACTTCAGACCTTCTAATCTGCCCTTATACTTTGTTATGTAGCAAGAAGTAAATCCCTTTCAAGTTAATTTACAAAATTAGACTTCATCGAATTACATAATATTATTCAGTATCATTTTGTCAGTACATAAATTGTTCCACTCTCCTAGATTAAATGAAAAATCAAGTAGTTCTTCCTATTTGAGACAATCCTGCCTGTGTGGATTTAAGTAAGATATAATGGACAGTGTAGAACGGGGTACTAGCTCAGATGGTAGAGCGCTCGCTTAGCATGCGAGAGGTACTGGGATCGATACCCAGGTACTCCAGAATTGGTCATTTTTTTCGTGGTGCACGAATTGAACATATTTATTTTCTGCGTGTTAAAGCCATTCAAATGAGTAATAATTTAGTTCCGAAATGAGAAATAAATTTGTTTAAAAGAATATAGAAGATGTTAATATGATTGTTAGGGTTTGCATTGCAGAATTATAGCCAGAATTAAGCACATGAACTTCAGACCTTCTAATCTGCCCTTATACTTTGTTATGTAGCAAGAAGTAAATCCCTTTCAAGTTAATTTACAAAATTAGACTTCATCGAATTACATAATATTATTCAGTATCATTTTGTCAGTACATAAATTGTTCCACTCTCCTAGATTAAATGAAAAATCAAGTAGTTCTTCCTATTTGAGACAATCCTGCCTGTGTGGATTTAAGTAAGATATAATGGACAGTGTAGAACGGGGTACTAGCTCAGATGGTAGAGCGCTCGCTTAGCATGCGAGAGGTACTGGGATCGATACCCAGGTACTCCAGAATTGGTCATTTTTTTCGTGGTGCACGAATTGAACATATTTATTTTCTGCGTGTTAAAGCCATTCAAATGAGTAATAATTTAGTTCCGAAATGAGAAATAAATTTGTTTAAAAGAATATAGAAGATGTTAATATGATTGTTAGGGTTTGCATTGCAGAATTATAGCCAGAATTAAGCACATGAACTTCAGACCTTCTAATCTGCCCTTATACTTTGTTATGTAGCAAGAAGTAAATCCCTTTCAAGTTAATTTACAAAATTAGACTTCATCGAATTACATAATATTATTCAGTATCATTTTGTCAGTACATAAATTGTTCCACTCTCCTAGATTAAATGAAAAATCAAGTAGTTCTTCCTATTTGAGACAATCCTGCCTGTGTGGATTTAAGTAAGATATAATGGACAGTGTAGAACGGGGTACTAGCTCAGATGGTAGAGCGCTCGCTTAGCATGCGAGAGGTACTGGGATCGATACCCAGGTACTCCAGAATTGGTCATTTTTTTCGTGGTGCACGAATTGAACATATTTATTTTCTGCGTGTTAAAGCCATTCAAATGAGTAATAATTTAGTTCCGAAATGAGAAATAAATTTGTTTAAAAGAATATAGAAGATGTTAATATGATTGTTAGGGTTTGCATTGCAGAATTATAGCCAGAATTAAGCACATGAACTTCAGACCTTCTAATCTGCCCTTATACTTTGTTATGTAGCAAGAAGTAAATCCCTTTCAAGTTAATTTACAAAATTAGACTTCATCGAATTACATAATATTATTCAGTATCATTTTGTCAGTACATAAATTGTTCCACTCTCCTAGATTAAATGAAAAATCAAGTAGTTCTTCCTATTTGAGACAATCCTGCCTGTGTGGATTTAAGTAAGATATAATGGACAGTGTAGAACGGGGTACTAGCTCAGATGGTAGAGCGCTCGCTTAGCATGCGAGAGGTACTGGGATCGATACCCAGGTACTCCAGAATTGGTCATTTTTTTCGTGGTGCACGAATTGAACATATTTATTTTCTGCGTGTTAAAGCCATTCAAATGAGTAATAATTTAGTTCCGAAATGAGAAATAAATTTGTTTAAAAGAATATAGAAGATGTTAATATGATTGTTAGGGTTTGCATTGCAGAATTATAGCCAGAATTAAGCACATGAACTTCAGACCTTCTAATCTGCCCTTATACTTTGTTATGTAGCAAGAAGTAAATCCCTTTCAAGTTAATTTACAAAATTAGACTTCATCGAATTACATAATATTATTCAGTATCATTTTGTCAGTACATAAATTGTTCCACTCTCCTAGATTAAATGAAAAATCAAGTAGTTCTTCCTATTTGAGACAATCCTGCCTGTGTGGATTTAAGTAAGATATAATGGACAGTGTAGAACGGGGTACTAGCTCAGATGGTAGAGCGCTCGCTTAGCATGCGAGAGGTACTGGGATCGATACCCAGGTACTCCAGAATTGGTCATTTTTTTCGTGGTGCACGAATTGAACATATTTATTTTCTGCGTGTTAAAGCCATTCAAATGAGTAATAATTTAGTTCCGAAATGAGAAATAAATTTGTTTAAAAGAATATAGAAGATGTTAATATGATTGTTAGGGTTTGCATTGCAGAATTATAGCCAGAATTAAGCACATGAACTTCAGACCTTCTAATCTGCCCTTATACTTTGTTATGTAGCAAGAAGTAAATCCCTTTCAAGTTAATTTACAAAATTAGACTTCATCGAATTACATAATATTATTCAGTATCATTTTGTCAGTACATAAATTGTTCCACTCTCCTAGATTAAATGAAAAATCAAGTAGTTCTTCCTATTTGAGACAATCCTGCCTGTGTGGATTTAAGTAAGATATAATGGACAGTGTAGAACGGGGTACTAGCTCAGATGGTAGAGCGCTCGCTTAGCATGCGAGAGGTACTGGGATCGATACCCAGGTACTCCAGAATTGGTCATTTTTTTCGTGGTGCACGAATTGAACATATTTATTTTCTGCGTGTTAAAGCCATTCAAATGAGTAATAATTTAGTTCCGAAATGAGAAATAAATTTGTTTAAAAGAATATAGAAGATGTTAATATGATTGTTAGGGTTTGCATTGCAGAATTATAGCCAGAATTAAGCACATGAACTTCAGACCTTCTAATCTGCCCTTATACTTTGTTATGTAGCAAGAAGTAAATCCCTTTCAAGTTAATTTACAAAATTAGACTTCATCGAATTACATAATATTATTCAGTATCATTTTGTCAGTACATAAATTGTTCCACTCTCCTAGATTAAATGAAAAATCAAGTAGTTCTTCCTATTTGAGACAATCCTGCCTGTGTGGATTTAAGTAAGATATAATGGACAGTGTAGAACGGGGTACTAGCTCAGATGGTAGAGCGCTCGCTTAGCATGCGAGAGGTACTGGGATCGATACCCAGGTACTCCAGAATTGGTCATTTTTTTCGTGGTGCACGAATTGAACATATTTATTTTCTGCGTGTTAAAGCCATTCAAATGAGTAATAATTTAGTTCCGAAATGAGAAATAAATTTGTTTAAAAGAATATAGAAGATGTTAATATGATTGTTAGGGTTTGCATTGCAGAATTATAGCCAGAATTAAGCACATGAACTTCAGACCTTCTAATCTGCCCTTATACTTTGTTATGTAGCAAGAAGTAAATCCCTTTCAAGTTAATTTACAAAATTAGACTTCATCGAATTACATAATATTATTCAGTATCATTTTGTCAGTACATAAATTGTTCCACTCTCCTAGATTAAATGAAAAATCAAGTAGTTCTTCCTATTTGAGACAATCCTGCCTGTGTGGATTTAAGTAAGATATAATGGACAGTGTAGAACGGGGTACTAGCTCAGATGGTAGAGCGCTCGCTTAGCATGCGAGAGGTACTGGGATCGATACCCAGGTACTCCAGAATTGGTCATTTTTTCGTGGTGCACGAATTGAACATATTTATTTTCTGCGTGTTAAAGCCATTCAAATGAGTAATAATTTAGTTCCGAAATGAGAAATAAATTTGTTTAAAAGAATATAGAAGATGTTAATATGATTGTTAGGGTTTGCATTGCAGAATTATAGCCAGAATTAAGCACATGAACTTCAGACCTTCTAATCTGCCCTTATACTTTGTTATGTAGCAAGAAGTAAATCCCTTTCAAGTTAATTTACAAAATTAGACTTCATCGAATTACATAATATTATTCAGTATCATTTTGTCAGTACATAAATTGTTCCACTCTCCTAGATTAAATGAAAAATCAAGTAGTTCTTCCTATTTGAGACAATCCTGCCTGTGTGGATTTAAGTAAGATATAATGGACAGTGTAGAACGGGGTACTAGCTCAGATGGTAGAGCGCTCGCTTAGCATGCGAGAGGTACTGGGATCGATACCCAGGTACTCCAGAATTGGTCATTTTTTTCGTGGTGCACGAATTGAACATATTTATTTTCTGCGTGTTAAAGCCATTCAAATGAGTAATAATTTAGTTCCGAAATGAGAAATAAATTTGTTTAAAAGAATATAGAAGATGTTAATATGATTGTTAGGGTTTGCATTGCAGAATTATAGCCAGAATTAAGCACATGAACTTCAGACCTTCTAATCTGCCCTTATACTTTGTTATGTAGCAAGAAGTAAATCCCTTTCAAGTTAATTTACAAAATTAGACTTCATCGAATTACATAATATTATTCAGTATCATTTTGTCAGTACATAAATTGTTCCACTCTCCTAGATTAAATGAAAAATCAAGTAGTTCTTCCTATTTGAGACAATCCTGCCTGTGTGGATTTAAGTAAGATATAATGGACAGTGTAGAACGGGGTACTAGCTCAGATGGTAGAGCGCTCGCTTAGCATGCGAGAGGTACTGGGATCGATACCCAGGTACTCCAGAATTGGTCATTTTTTTCGTGGTGCACGAATTGAACATATTTATTTTCTGCGTGTTAAAGCCATTCAAATGAGTAATAATTTAGTTCCGAAATGAGAAATAAATTTGTTTAAAAGAATATAGAAGATGTTAATATGATTGTTAGGGTTTGCATTGCAGAATTATAGCCAGAATTAAGCACATGAACTTCAGACCTTCTAATCTGCCCTTATACTTTGTTATGTAGCAAGAAGTAAATCCCTTTCAAGTTAATTTACAAAATTAGACTTCATCGAATTACATAATATTATTCAGTATCATTTTGTCAGTACATAAATTGTTCCACTCTCCTAGATTAAATGAAAAATCAAGTAGTTCTTCCTATTTGAGACAATCCTGCCTGTGTGGATTTAAGTAAGATATAATGGACAGTGTAGAACGGGGTACTAGCTCAGATGGTAGAGCGCTCGCTTAGCATGCGAGAGGTACTGGGATCGATACCCAGGTACTCCAGAATTGGTCATTTTTTTCGTGGTGCACGAATTGAACATATTTATTTTCTGCGTGTTAAAGCCATTCAAATGAGTAATAATTTAGTTCCGAAATGAGAAATAAATTTGTTTAAAAGAATATAGAAGATGTTAATATGATTGTTAGGGTTTGCATTGCAGAATTATAGCCAGAATTAAGCACATGAACTTCAGACCTTCTAATCTGCCCTTATACTTTGTTATGTAGCAAGAAGTAAATCCCTTTCAAGTTAATTTACAAAATTAGACTTCATCGAATTACATAATATTATTCAGTATCATTTTGTCAGTACATATATTGTTCCACTCTCCTAGATTAAATGAAAAATCAAGTAGTTCTTCCTATTTGAGACAATCCTGCCTGTGTGGATTTAAGTAAGATATAATGGACAGTGTAGAACGGGGTACTAGCTCAGATGGTAGAGCGCTCGCTTAGCATGCGAGAGGTACTGGGATCGATACCCAGGTACTCCAGAATTGGTCATTTTTTCGTGGTGCACGAATTGAACATATTTATTTTCTGCGTGTTAAAGCCATTCAAATGAGTAATAATTTAGTTCCGAAATGAGAAATAAATTTGTTTAAAAGAATATAGAAGATGTTAATATGATTGTTAGGGTTTGCATTGCAGAATTATAGCCAGAATTAAGCACATGAACTTCAGACCTTCTAATCTGCCCTTATACTTTGTTATGTAGCAAGAAGTAAATCCCTTTCAAGTTAATTTACAAAATTAGACTTCATCGAATTACATAATATTATTCAGTATCATTTTGTCAGTACATAAATTGTTCCACTCTCCTAGATTAAATGAAAAATCAAGTAGTTCTTCCTATTTGAGACAATCCTGCCTGTGTGGATTTAAGTAAGATATAATGGACAGTGTAGAACGGGGTACTAGCTCAGATGGTAGAGCGCTCGCTTAGCATGCGAGAGGTACTGGGATCGATACCCAGGTACTCCAGAATTGGTCATTTTTTTCGTGGTGCACGAATTGAACATATTTATTTTCTGCGTGTTAAAGCCATTCAAATGAGTAATAATTTAGTTCCGAAATGAGAAATAAATTTGTTTAAAAGAATATAGAAGATGTTAATATGATTGTTAGGGTTTGCATTGCAGAATTATAGCCAGAATTAAGCACATGAACTTCAGACCTTCTAATCTGCCCTTATACTTTGTTATGTAGCAAGAAGTAAATCCCTTTCAAGTTAATTTACAAAATTAGACTTCATCGAATTACATAATATTATTCAGTATCATTTTGTCAGTACATAAATTGTTCCACTCTCCTAGATTAAATGAAAAATCAAGTAGTTCTTCCTATTTGAGACAATCCTGCCTGTGTGGATTTAAGTAAGATATAATGGACAGTGTAGAACGGGGTACTAGCTCAGATGGTAGAGCGCTCGCTTAGCATGCGAGAGGTACTGGGATCGATACCCAGGTACTCCAGAATTGGTCATTTTTTTCGTGGTGCACGAATTGAACATATTTATTTTCTGCGTGTTAAAGCCATTCAAATGAGTAATAATTTAGTTCCGAAATGAGAAATAAATTTGTTTAAAAGAATATAGAAGATGTTAATATGATTGTTAGGGTTTGCATTGCAGAATTATAGCCAGAATTAAGCACATGAACTTCAGACCTTCTAATCTGCCCTTATACTTTGTTATGTAGCAAGAAGTAAATCCCTTTCAAGTTAATTTACAAAATTAGACTTCATCGAATTACATAATATTATTCAGTATCATTTTGTCAGTACATAAATTGTTCCACTCTCCTAGATTAAATGAAAAATCAAGTAGTTCTTCCTATTTGAGACAATCCTGCCTGTGTGGATTTAAGTAAGATATAATGGACAGTGTAGAACGGGGTACTAGCTCAGATGGTAGAGCGCTCGCTTAGCATGCGAGAGGTACTGGGATCGATACCCAGGTACTCCAGAATTGGTCATTTTTTTCGTGGTGCACGAATTGAACATATTTATTTTCTGCGTGTTAAAGCCATTCAAATGAGTAATAATTTAGTTCCGAAATGAGAAATAAATTTGTTTAAAAGAATATAGAAGATGTTAATATGATTGTTAGGGTTTGCATTGCAGAATTATAGCCAGAATTAAGCACATGAACTTCAGACCTTCTAATCTGCCCTTATACTTTGTTATGTAGCAAGAAGTAAATCCCTTTCAAGTTAATTTACAAAATTAGACTTCATCGAATTACATAATATTATTCAGTATCATTTTGTCAGTACATAAATTGTTCCACTCTCCTAGATTAAATGAAAAATCAAGTAGTTCTTCCTATTTGAGACAATCCTGCCTGTGTGGATTTAAGTAAGATATAATGGACAGTGTAGAACGGGGTACTAGCTCAGATGGTAGAGCGCTCGCTTAGCATGCGAGAGGTACTGGGATCGATACCCAGGTACTCCAGAATTGGTCATTTTTTTCGTGGTGCACGAATTGAACATATTTATTTTCTGCGTGTTAAAGCCATTCAAATGAGTAATAATTTAGTTCCGAAATGAGAAATAAATTTGTTTAAAAGAATATAGAAGATGTTAATATGATTGTTAGGGTTTGCATTGCAGAATTATAGCCAGAATTAAGCACATGAACTTCAGACCTTCTAATCTGCCCTTATACTTTGTTATGTAGCAAGAAGTAAATCCCTTTCAAGTTAATTTACAAAATTAGACTTCATCGAATTACATAATATTATTCAGTATCATTTTGTCAGTACATAAATTGTTCCACTCTCCTAGATTAAATGAAAAATCAAGTAGTTCTTCCTATTTGAGACAATCCTGCCTGTGTGGATTTAAGTAAGATATAATGGACAGTGTAGAACGGGGTACTAGCTCAGATGGTAGAGCGCTCGCTTAGCATGCGAGAGGTACTGGGATCGATACCCAGGTACTCCAGAATTGGTCATTTTTTTCGTGGTGCACGAATTGAACATATTTATTTTCTGCGTGTTAAAGCCATTCAAATGAGTAATAATTTAGTTCCGAAATGAGAAATAAATTTGTTTAAAAGAATATAGAAGATGTTAATATGATTGTTAGGGTTTGCATTGCAGAATTATAGCCAGAATTAAGCACATGAACTTCAGACCTTCTAATCTGCCCTTATACTTTGTTATGTAGCAAGAAGTAAATCCCTTTCAAGTTAATTTACAAAATTAGACTTCATCGAATTACATAATATTATTCAGTATCATTTTGTCAGTACATAAATTGTTCCACTCTCCTAGATTAAATGAAAAATCAAGTAGTTCTTCCTATTTGAGACAATCCTGCCTGTGTGGATTTAAGTAAGATATAATGGACAGTGTAGAACGGGGTACTAGCTCAGATGGTAGAGCGCTCGCTTAGCATGCGAGAGGTACTGGGATCGATACCCAGGTACTCCAGAATTGGTCATTTTTTTCGTGGTGCACGAATTGAACATATTTATTTTCTGCGTGTTAAAGCCATTCAAATGAGTAATAATTTAGTTCCGAAATGAGAAATAAATTTGTTTAAAAGAATATAGAAGATGTTAATATGATTGTTAGGGTTTGCATTGCAGAATTATAGCCAGAATTAAGCACATGAACTTCAGACCTTCTAATCTGCCCTTATACTTTGTTATGTAGCAAGAAGTAAATCCCTTTCAAGTTAATTTACAAAATTAGACTTCATCGAATTACATAATATTATTCAGTATCATTTTGTCAGTACATAAATTGTTCCACTCTCCTAGATTAAATGAAAAATCAAGTAGTTCTTCCTATTTGAGACAATCCTGCCTGTGTGGATTTAAGTAAGATATAATGGACAGTGTAGAACGGGGTACTAGCTCAGATGGTAGAGCGCTCGCTTAGCATGCGAGAGGTACTGGGATCGATACCCAGGTACTCCAGAATTGGTCATTTTTTTCGTGGTGCACGAATTGAACATATTTATTTTCTGCGTGTTAAAGCCATTCAAATGAGTAATAATTTAGTTCCGAAATGAGAAATAAATTTGTTTAAAAGAATATAGAAGATGTTAATATGATTGTTAGGGTTTGCATTGCAGAATTATAGCCAGAATTAAGCACATGAACTTCAGACCTTCTAATCTGCCCTTATACTTTGTTATGTAGCAAGAAGTAAATCCCTTTCAAGTTAATTTACAAAATTAGACTTCATCGAATTACATAATATTATTCAGTATCATTTTGTCAGTACATAAATTGTTCCACTCTCCTAGATTAAATGAAAAATCAAGTAGTTCTTCCTATTTGAGACAATCCTGCCTGTGTGGATTTAAGTAAGATATAATGGACAGTGTAGAACGGGGTACTAGCTCAGATGGTAGAGCGCTCGCTTAGCATGCGAGAGGTACTGGGATCGATACCCAGGTACTCCAGAATTGGTCATTTTTTCGTGGTGCACGAATTGAACATATTTATTTTCTGCGTGTTAAAGCCATTCAAATGAGTAATAATTTAGTTCCGAAATGAGAAATAAATTTGTTTAAAAGAATATAGAAGATGTTAATATGATTGTTAGGGTTTGCATTGCAGAATTATAGCCAGAATTAAGCACATGAACTTCAGACCTTCTAATCTGCCCTTATACTTTGTTATGTAGCAAGAAGTAAATCCCTTTCAAGTTAATTTACAAAATTAGACTTCATCGAATTACATAATATTATTCAGTATCATTTTGTCAGTACATAAATTGTTCCACTCTCCTAGATTAAATGAAAAATCAAGTAGTTCTTCCTATTTGAGACAATCCTGCCTGTGTGGATTTAAGTAAGATATAATGGACAGTGTAGAACGGGGTACTAGCTCAGATGGTAGAGCGCTCGCTTAGCATGCGAGAGGTACTGGGATCGATACCCAGGTACTCCAGAATTGGTCATTTTTTTCGTGGTGCACGAATTGAACATATTTATTTTCTGCGTGTTAAAGCCATTCAAATGAGTAATAATTTAGTTCCGAAATGAGAAATAAATTTGTTTAAAAGAATATAGAAGATGTTAATATGATTGTTAGGGTTTGCATTGCAGAATTATAGCCAGAATTAAGCACATGAACTTCAGACCTTCTAATCTGCCCTTATACTTTGTTATGTAGCAAGAAGTAAATCCCTTTCAAGTTAATTTACAAAATTAGACTTCATCGAATTACATAATATTATTCAGTATCATTTTGTCAGTACATAAATTGTTCCACTCTCCTAGATTAAATGAAAAATCAAGTAGTTCTTCCTATTTGAGACAATCCTGCCTGTGTGGATTTAAGTAAGATATAATGGACAGTGTAGAACGGGGTACTAGCTCAGATGGTAGAGCGCTCGCTTAGCATGCGAGAGGTACTGGGATCGATACCCAGGTACTCCAGAATTGGTCATTTTTTTCGTGGTGCACGAATTGAACATATTTATTTTCTGCGTGTTAAAGCCATTCAAATGAGTAATAATTTAGTTCCGAAATGAGAAATAAATTTGTTTAAAAGAATATAGAAGATGTTAATATGATTGTTAGGGTTTGCATTGCAGAATTATAGCCAGAATTAAGCACATGAACTTCAGACCTTCTAATCTGCCCTTATACTTTGTTATGTAGCAAGAAGTAAATCCCTTTCAAGTTAATTTACAAAATTAGACTTCATCGAATTACATAATATTATTCAGTATCATTTTGTCAGTACATAAATTGTTCCACTCTCCTAGATTAAATGAAAAATCAAGTAGTTCTTCCTATTTGAGACAATCCTGCCTGTGTGGATTTAAGTAAGATATAATGGACAGTGTAGAACGGGGTACTAGCTCAGATGGTAGAGCGCTCGCTTAGCATGCGAGAGGTACTGGGATCGATACCCAGGTACTCCAGAATTGGTCATTTTTTCGTGGTGCACGAATTGAACATATTTATTTTCTGCGTGTTAAAGCCATTCAAATGAGTAATAATTTAGTTCCGAAATGAGAAATAAATTTGTTTAAAAGAATATAGAAGATGTTAATATGATTGTTAGGGTTTGCATTGCAGAATTATAGCCAGAATTAAGCACATGAACTTCAGACCTTCTAATCTGCCCTTATACTTTGTTATGTAGCAAGAAGTAAATCCCTTTCAAGTTAATTTACAAAATTAGACTTCATCGAATTACATAATATTATTCAGTATCATTTTGTCAGTACATAAATTGTTCCACTCTCCTAGATTAAATGAAAAATCAAGTAGTTCTTCCTATTTGAGACAATCCTGCCTGTGTGGATTTAAGTAAGATATAATGGACAGTGTAGAACGGGGTACTAGCTCAGATGGTAGAGCGCTCGCTTAGCATGCGAGAGGTACTGGGATCGATACCCAGGTACTCCAGAATTGGTCATTTTTTTCGTGGTGCACGAATTGAACATATTTATTTTCTGCGTGTTAAAGCCATTCAAATGAGTAATAATTTAGTTCCGAAATGAGAAATAAATTTGTTTAAAAGAATATAGAAGATGTTAATATGATTGTTAGGGTTTGCATTGCAGAATTATAGCCAGAATTAAGCACATGAACTTCAGACCTTCTAATCTGCCCTTATACTTTGTTATGTAGCAAGAAGTAAATCCCTTTCAAGTTAATTTACAAAATTAGACTTCATCGAATTACATAATATTATTCAGTATCATTTTGTCAGTACATAAATTGTTCCACTCTCCTAGATTAAATGAAAAATCAAGTAGTTCTTCCTATTTGAGACAATCCTGCCTGTGTGGATTTAAGTAAGATATAATGGACAGTGTAGAACGGGGTACTAGCTCAGATGGTAGAGCGCTCGCTTAGCATGCGAGAGGTACTGGGATCGATACCCAGGTACTCCAGAATTGGTCATTTTTTTCGTGGTGCACGAATTGAACATATTTATTTTCTGCGTGTTAAAGCCATTCAAATGAGTAATAATTTAGTTCCGAAATGAGAAATAAATTTGTTTAAAAGAATATAGAAGATGTTAATATGATTGTTAGGGTTTGCATTGCAGAATTATAGCCAGAATTAAGCACATGAACTTCAGACCTTCTAATCTGCCCTTATACTTTGTTATGTAGCAAGAAGTAAATCCCTTTCAAGTTAATTTACAAAATTAGACTTCATCGAATTACATAATATTATTCAGTATCATTTTGTCAGTACATAAATTGTTCCACTCTCCTAGATTAAATGAAAAATCAAGTAGTTCTTCCTATTTGAGACAATCCTGCCTGTGTGGATTTAAGTAAGATATAATGGACAGTGTAGAACGGGGTACTAGCTCAGATGGTAGAGCGCTCGCTTAGCATGCGAGAGGTACTGGGATCGATACCCAGGTACTCCAGAATTGGTCATTTTTTTCGTGGTGCACGAATTGAACATATTTATTTTCTGCGTGTTAAAGCCATTCAAATGAGTAATAATTTAGTTCCGAAATGAGAAATAAATTTGTTTAAAAGAATATAGAAGATGTTAATATGATTGTTAGGGTTTGCATTGCAGAATTATAGCCAGAATTAAGCACATGAACTTCAGACCTTCTAATCTGCCCTTATACTTTGTTATGTAGCAAGAAGTAAATCCCTTTCAAGTTAATTTACAAAATTAGACTTCATCGAATTACATAATATTATTCAGTATCATTTTGTCAGTACATAAATTGTTCCACTCTCCTAGATTAAATGAAAAATCAAGTAGTTCTTCCTATTTGAGACAATCCTGCCTGTGTGGATTTAAGTAAGATATAATGGACAGTGTAGAACGGGGTACTAGCTCAGATGGTAGAGCGCTCGCTTAGCATGCGAGAGGTACTGGGATCGATACCCAGGTACTCCAGAATTGGTCATTTTTTTCGTGGTGCACGAATTGAACATATTTATTTTCTGCGTGTTAAAGCCATTCAAATGAGTAATAATTTAGTTCCGAAATGAGAAATAAATTTGTTTAAAAGAATATAGAAGATGTTAATATGATTGTTAGGGTTTGCATTGCAGAATTATAGCCAGAATTAAGCACATGAACTTCAGACCTTCTAATCTGCCCTTATACTTTGTTATGTAGCAAGAAGTAAATCCCTTTCAAGTTAATTTACAAAATTAGACTTCATCGAATTACATAATATTATTCAGTATCATTTTGTCAGTACATAAATTGTTCCACTCTCCTAGATTAAATGAAAAATCAAGTAGTTCTTCCTATTTGAGACAATCCTGCCTGTGTGGATTTAAGTAAGATATAATGGACAGTGTAGAACGGGGTACTAGCTCAGATGGTAGAGCGCTCGCTTAGCATGCGAGAGGTACTGGGATCGATACCCAGGTACTCCAGAATTGGTCATTTTTTTCGTGGTGCACGAATTGAACATATTTATTTTCTGCGTGTTAAAGCCATTCAAATGAGTAATAATTTAGTTCCGAAATGAGAAATAAATTTGTTTAAAAGAATATAGAAGATGTTAATATGATTGTTAGGGTTTGCATTGCAGAATTATAGCCAGAATTAAGCACATGAACTTCAGACCTTCTAATCTGCCCTTATACTTTGTTATGTAGCAAGAAGTAAATCCCTTTCAAGTTAATTTACAAAATTAGACTTCATCGAATTACATAATATTATTCAGTATCATTTTGTCAGTACATAAATTGTTCCACTCTCCTAGATTAAATGAAAAATCAAGTAGTTCTTCCTATTTGAGACAATCCTGCCTGTGTGGATTTAAGTAAGATATAATGGACAGTGTAGAACGGGGTACTAGCTCAGATGGTAGAGCGCTCGCTTAGCATGCGAGAGGTACTGGGATCGATACCCAGGTACTCCAGAATTGGTCATTTTTTTCGTGGTGCACGAATTGAACATATTTATTTTCTGCGTGTTAAAGCCATTCAAATGAGTAATAATTTAGTTCCGAAATGAGAAATAAATTTGTTTAAAAGAATATAGAAGATGTTAATATGATTGTTAGGGTTTGCATTGCAGAATTATAGCCAGAATTAAGCACATGAACTTCAGACCTTCTAATCTGCCCTTATACTTTGTTATGTAGCAAGAAGTAAATCCCTTTCAAGTTAATTTACAAAATTAGACTTCATCGAATTACATAATATTATTCAGTATCATTTTGTCAGTACATAAATTGTTCCACTCTCCTAGATTAAATGAAAAATCAAGTAGTTCTTCCTATTTGAGACAATCCTGCCTGTGTGGATTTAAGTAAGATATAATGGACAGTGTAGAACGGGGTACTAGCTCAGATGGTAGAGCGCTCGCTTAGCATGCGAGAGGTACTGGGATCGATACCCAGGTACTCCAGAATTGGTCATTTTTTTCGTGGTGCACGAATTGAACATATTTATTTTCTGCGTGTTAAAGCCATTCAAATGAGTAATAATTTAGTTCCGAAATGAGAAATAAATTTGTTTAAAAGAATATAGAAGATGTTAATATGATTGTTAGGGTTTGCATTGCAGAATTATAGCCAGAATTAAGCACATGAACTTCAGACCTTCTAATCTGCCCTTATACTTTGTTATGTAGCAAGAAGTAAATCCCTTTCAAGTTAATTTACAAAATTAGACTTCATCGAATTACATAATATTATTCAGTATCATTTTGTCAGTACATAAATTGTTCCACTCTCCTAGATTAAATGAAAAATCAAGTAGTTCTTCCTATTTGAGACAATCCTGCCTGTGTGGATTTAAGTAAGATATAATGGACAGTGTAGAACGGGGTACTAGCTCAGATGGTAGAGCGCTCGCTTAGCATGCGAGAGGTACTGGGATCGATACCCAGGTACTCCAGAATTGGTCATTTTTTTCGTGGTGCACGAATTGAACATATTTATTTTCTGCGTGTTAAAGCCATTCAAATGAGTAATAATTTAGTTCCGAAATGAGAAATAAATTTGTTTAAAAGAATATAGAAGATGTTAATATGATTGTTAGGGTTTGCATTGCAGAATTATAGCCAGAATTAAGCACATGAACTTCAGACCTTCTAATCTGCCCTTATACTTTGTTATGTAGCAAGAAGTAAATCCCTTTCAAGTTAATTTACAAAATTAGACTTCATCGAATTACATAATATTATTCAGTATCATTTTGTCAGTACATAAATTGTTCCACTCTCCTAGATTAAATGAAAAATCAAGTAGTTCTTCCTATTTGAGACAATCCTGCCTGTGTGGATTTAAGTAAGATATAATGGACAGTGTAGAACGGGGTACTAGCTCAGATGGTAGAGCGCTCGCTTAGCATGCGAGAGGTACTGGGATCGATACCCAGGTACTCCAGAATTGGTCATTTTTTTCGTGGTGCACGAATTGAACATATTTATTTTCTGCGTGTTAAAGCCATTCAAATGAGTAATAATTTAGTTCCGAAATGAGAAATAAATTTGTTTAAAAGAATATAGAAGATGTTAATATGATTGTTAGGGTTTGCATTGCAGAATTATAGCCAGAATTAAGCACATGAACTTCAGACCTTCTAATCTGCCCTTATACTTTGTTATGTAGCAAGAAGTAAATCCCTTTCAAGTTAATTTACAAAATTAGACTTCATCGAATTACATAATATTATTCAGTATCATTTTGTCAGTACATAAATTGTTCCACTCTCCTAGATTAAATGAAAAATCAAGTAGTTCTTCCTATTTGAGACAATCCTGCCTGTGTGGATTTAAGTAAGATATAATGGACAGTGTAGAACGGGGTACTAGCTCAGATGGTAGAGCGCTCGCTTAGCATGCGAGAGGTACTGGGATCGATACCCAGGTACTCCAGAATTGGTCATTTTTTCGTGGTGCACGAATTGAACATATTTATTTTCTGCGTGTTAAAGCCATTCAAATGAGTAATAATTTAGTTCCGAAATGAGAAATAAATTTGTTTAAAAGAATATAGAAGATGTTAATATGATTGTTAGGGTTTGCATTGCAGAATTATAGCCAGAATTAAGCACATGAACTTCAGACCTTCTAATCTGCCCTTATACTTTGTTATGTAGCAAGAAGTAAATCCCTTTCAAGTTAATTTACAAAATTAGACTTCATCGAATTACATAATATTATTCAGTATCATTTTGTCAGTACATAAATTGTTCCACTCTCCTAGATTAAATGAAAAATCAAGTAGTTCTTCCTATTTGAGACAATCCTGCCTGTGTGGATTTAAGTAAGATATAATGGACAGTGTAGAACGGGGTACTAGCTCAGATGGTAGAGCGCTCGCTTAGCATGCGAGAGGTACTGGGATCGATACCCAGGTACTCCAGAATTGGTCATTTTTTTCGTGGTGCACGAATTGAACATATTTATTTTCTGCGTGTTAAAGCCATTCAAATGAGTAATAATTTAGTTCCGAAATGAGAAATAAATTTGTTTAAAAGAATATAGAAGATGTTAATATGATTGTTAGGGTTTGCATTGCAGAATTATAGCCAGAATTAAGCACATGAACTTCAGACCTTCTAATCTGCCCTTATACTTTGTTATGTAGCAAGAAGTAAATCCCTTTCAAGTTAATTTACAAAATTAGACTTCATCGAATTACATAATATTATTCAGTATCATTTTGTCAGTACATAAATTGTTCCACTCTCCTAGATTAAATGAAAAATCAAGTAGTTCTTCCTATTTGAGACAATCCTGCCTGTGTGGATTTAAGTAAGATATAATGGACAGTGTAGAACGGGGTACTAGCTCAGATGGTAGAGCGCTCGCTTAGCATGCGAGAGGTACTGGGATCGATACCCAGGTACTCCAGAATTGGTCATTTTTTTCGTGGTGCACGAATTGAACATATTTATTTTCTGCGTGTTAAAGCCATTCAAATGAGTAATAATTTAGTTCCGAAATGAGAAATAAATTTGTTTAAAAGAATATAGAAGATGTTAATATGATTGTTAGGGTTTGCATTGCAGAATTATAGCCAGAATTAAGCACATGAACTTCAGACCTTCTAATCTGCCCTTATACTTTGTTATGTAGCAAGAAGTAAATCCCTTTCAAGTTAATTTACAAAATTAGACTTCATCGAATTACATAATATTATTCAGTATCATTTTGTCAGTACATAAATTGTTCCACTCTCCTAGATTAAATGAAAAATCAAGTAGTTCTTCCTATTTGAGACAATCCTGCCTGTGTGGATTTAAGTAAGATATAATGGACAGTGTAGAACGGGGTACTAGCTCAGATGGTAGAGCGCTCGCTTAGCATGCGAGAGGTACTGGGATCGATACCCAGGTACTCCAGAATTGGTCATTTTTTTCGTGGTGCACGAATTGAACATATTTATTTTCTGCGTGTTAAAGCCATTCAAATGAGTAATAATTTAGTTCCGAAATGAGAAATAAATTTGTTTAAAAGAATATAGAAGATGTTAATATGATTGTTAGGGTTTGCATTGCAGAATTATAGCCAGAATTAAGCACATGAACTTCAGACCTTCTAATCTGCCCTTATACTTTGTTATGTAGCAAGAAGTAAATCCCTTTCAAGTTAATTTACAAAATTAGACTTCATCGAATTACATAATATTATTCAGTATCATTTTGTCAGTACATAAATTGTTCCACTCTCCTAGATTAAATGAAAAATCAAGTAGTTCTTCCTATTTGAGACAATCCTGCCTGTGTGGATTTAAGTAAGATATAATGGACAGTGTAGAACGGGGTACTAGCTCAGATGGTAGAGCGCTCGCTTAGCATGCGAGAGGTACTGGGATCGATACCCAGGTACTCCAGAATTGGTCATTTTTTTCGTGGTGCACGAATTGAACATATTTATTTTCTGCGTGTTAAAGCCATTCAAATGAGTAATAATTTAGTTCCGAAATGAGAAATAAATTTGTTTAAAAGAATATAGAAGATGTTAATATGATTGTTAGGGTTTGCATTGCAGAATTATAGCCAGAATTAAGCACATGAACTTCAGACCTTCTAATCTGCCCTTATACTTTGTTATGTAGCAAGAAGTAAATCCCTTTCAAGTTAATTTACAAAATTAGACTTCATCGAATTACATAATATTATTCAGTATCATTTTGTCAGTACATAAATTGTTCCACTCTCCTAGATTAAATGAAAAATCAAGTAGTTCTTCCTATTTGAGACAATCCTGCCTGTGTGGATTTAAGTAAGATATAATGGACAGTGTAGAACGGGGTACTAGCTCAGATGGTAGAGCGCTCGCTTAGCATGCGAGAGGTACTGGGATCGATACCCAGGTACTCCAGAATTGGTCATTTTTTCGTGGTGCACGAATTGAACATATTTATTTTCTGCGTGTTAAAGCCATTCAAATGAGTAATAATTTAGTTCCGAAATGAGAAATAAATTTGTTTAAAAGAATATAGAAGATGTTAATATGATTGTTAGGGTTTGCATTGCAGAATTATAGCCAGAATTAAGCACATGAACTTCAGACCTTCTAATCTGCCCTTATACTTTGTTATGTAGCAAGAAGTAAATCCCTTTCAAGTTAATTTACAAAATTAGACTTCATCGAATTACATAATATTATTCAGTATCATTTTGTCAGTACATAAATTGTTCCACTCTCCTAGATTAAATGAAAAATCAAGTAGTTCTTCCTATTTGAGACAATCCTGCCTGTGTGGATTTAAGTAAGATATAATGGACAGTGTAGAACGGGGTACTAGCTCAGATGGTAGAGCGCTCGCTTAGCATGCGAGAGGTACTGGGATCGATACCCAGGTACTCCAGAATTGGTCATTTTTTTCGTGGTGCACGAATTGAACATATTTATTTTCTGCGTGTTAAAGCCATTCAAATGAGTAATAATTTAGTTCCGAAATGAGAAATAAATTTGTTTAAAAGAATATAGAAGATGTTAATATGATTGTTAGGGTTTGCATTGCAGAATTATAGCCAGAATTAAGCACATGAACTTCAGACCTTCTAATCTGCCCTTATACTTTGTTATGTAGCAAGAAGTAAATCCCTTTCAAGTTAATTTACAAAATTAGACTTCATCGAATTACATAATATTATTCAGTATCATTTTGTCAGTACATAAATTGTTCCACTCTCCTAGATTAAATGAAAAATCAAGTAGTTCTTCCTATTTGAGACAATCCTGCCTGTGTGGATTTAAGTAAGATATAATGGACAGTGTAGAACGGGGTACTAGCTCAGATGGTAGAGCGCTCGCTTAGCATGCGAGAGGTACTGGGATCGATACCCAGGTACTCCAGAATTGGTCATTTTTTTCGTGGTGCACGAATTGAACATATTTATTTTCTGCGTGTTAAAGCCATTCAAATGAGTAATAATTTAGTTCCGAAATGAGAAATAAATTTGTTTAAAAGAATATAGAAGATGTTAATATGATTGTTAGGGTTTGCATTGCAGAATTATAGCCAGAATTAAGCACATGAACTTCAGACCTTCTAATCTGCCCTTATACTTTGTTATGTAGCAAGAAGTAAATCCCTTTCAAGTTAATTTACAAAATTAGACTTCATCGAATTACATAATATTATTCAGTATCATTTTGTCAGTACATAAATTGTTCCACTCTCCTAGATTAAATGAAAAATCAAGTAGTTCTTCCTATTTGAGACAATCCTGCCTGTGTGGATTTAAGTAAGATATAATGGACAGTGTAGAACGGGGTACTAGCTCAGATGGTAGAGCGCTCGCTTAGCATGCGAGAGGTACTGGGATCGATACCCAGGTACTCCAGAATTGGTCATTTTTTTCGTGGTGCACGAATTGAACATATTTATTTTCTGCGTGTTAAAGCCATTCAAATGAGTAATAATTTAGTTCCGAAATGAGAAATAAATTTGTTTAAAAGAATATAGAAGATGTTAATATGATTGTTAGGGTTTGCATTGCAGAATTATAGCCAGAATTAAGCACATGAACTTCAGACCTTCTAATCTGCCCTTATACTTTGTTATGTAGCAAGAAGTAAATCCCTTTCAAGTTAATTTACAAAATTAGACTTCATCGAATTACATAATATTATTCAGTATCATTTTGTCAGTACATAAATTGTTCCACTCTCCTAGATTAAATGAAAAATCAAGTAGTTCTTCCTATTTGAGACAATCCTGCCTGTGTGGATTTAAGTAAGATATAATGGACAGTGTAGAACGGGGTACTAGCTCAGATGGTAGAGCGCTCGCTTAGCATGCGAGAGGTACTGGGATCGATACCCAGGTACTCCAGAATTGGTCATTTTTTTCGTGGTGCACGAATTGAACATATTTATTTTCTGCGTGTTAAAGCCATTCAAATGAGTAATAATTTAGTTCCGAAATGAGAAATAAATTTGTTTAAAAGAATATAGAAGATGTTAATATGATTGTTAGGGTTTGCATTGCAGAATTATAGCCAGAATTAAGCACATGAACTTCAGACCTTCTAATCTGCCCTTATACTTTGTTATGTAGCAAGAAGTAAATCCCTTTCAAGTTAATTTACAAAATTAGACTTCATCGAATTACATAATATTATTCAGTATCATTTTGTCAGTACATAAATTGTTCCACTCTCCTAGATTAAATGAAAAATCAAGTAGTTCTTCCTATTTGAGACAATCCTGCCTGTGTGGATTTAAGTAAGATATAATGGACAGTGTAGAACGGGGTACTAGCTCAGATGGTAGAGCGCTCGCTTAGCATGCGAGAGGTACTGGGATCGATACCCAGGTACTCCAGAATTGGTCATTTTTTCGTGGTGCACGAATTGAACATATTTATTTTCTGCGTGTTAAAGCCATTCAAATGAGTAATAATTTAGTTCCGAAATGAGAAATAAATTTGTTTAAAAGAATATAGAAGATGTTAATATGATTGTTAGGGTTTGCATTGCAGAATTATAGCCAGAATTAAGCACATGAACTTCAGACCTTCTAATCTGCCCTTATACTTTGTTATGTAGCAAGAAGTAAATCCCTTTCAAGTTAATTTACAAAATTAGACTTCATCGAATTACATAATATTATTCAGTATCATTTTGTCAGTACATAAATTGTTCCACTCTCCTAGATTAAATGAAAAATCAAGTAGTTCTTCCTATTTGAGACAATCCTGCCTGTGTGGATTTAAGTAAGATATAATGGACAGTGTAGAACGGGGTACTAGCTCAGATGGTAGAGCGCTCGCTTAGCATGCGAGAGGTACTGGGATCGATACCCAGGTACTCCAGAATTGGTCATTTTTTTCGTGGTGCACGAATTGAACATATTTATTTTCTGCGTGTTAAAGCCATTCAAATGAGTAATAATTTAGTTCCGAAATGAGAAATAAATTTGTTTAAAAGAATATAGAAGATGTTAATATGATTGTTAGGGTTTGCATTGCAGAATTATAGCCAGAATTAAGCACATGAACTTCAGACCTTCTAATCTGCCCTTATACTTTGTTATGTAGCAAGAAGTAAATCCCTTTCAAGTTAATTTACAAAATTAGACTTCATCGAATTACATAATATTATTCAGTATCATTTTGTCAGTACATAAATTGTTCCACTCTCCTAGATTAAATGAAAAATCAAGTAGTTCTTCCTATTTGAGACAATCCTGCCTGTGTGGATTTAAGTAAGATATAATGGACAGTGTAGAACGGGGTACTAGCTCAGATGGTAGAGCGCTCGCTTAGCATGCGAGAGGTACTGGGATCGATACCCAGGTACTCCAGAATTGGTCATTTTTTCGTGGTGCACGAATTGAACATATTTATTTTCTGCGTGTTAAAGCCATTCAAATGAGTAATAATTTAGTTCCGAAATGAGAAATAAATTTGTTTAAAAGAATATAGAAGATGTTAATATGATTGTTAGGGTTTGCATTGCAGAATTATAGCCAGAATTAAGCACATGAACTTCAGACCTTCTAATCTGCCCTTATACTTTGTTATGTAGCAAGAAGTAAATCCCTTTCAAGTTAATTTACAAAATTAGACTTCATCGAATTACATAATATTATTCAGTATCATTTTGTCAGTACATAAATTGTTCCACTCTCCTAGATTAAATGAAAAATCAAGTAGTTCTTCCTATTTGAGACAATCCTGCCTGTGTGGATTTAAGTAAGATATAATGGACAGTGTAGAACGGGGTACTAGCTCAGATGGTAGAGCGCTCGCTTAGCATGCGAGAGGTACTGGGATCGATACCCAGGTACTCCAGAATTGGTCATTTTTTTCGTGGTGCACGAATTGAACATATTTATTTTCTGCGTGTTAAAGCCATTCAAATGAGTAATAATTTAGTTCCGAAATGAGAAATAAATTTGTTTAAAAGAATATAGAAGATGTTAATATGATTGTTAGGGTTTGCATTGCAGAATTATAGCCAGAATTAAGCACATGAACTTCAGACCTTCTAATCTGCCCTTATACTTTGTTATGTAGCAAGAAGTAAATCCCTTTCAAGTTAATTTACAAAATTAGACTTCATCGAATTACATAATATTATTCAGTATCATTTTGTCAGTACATAAATTGTTCCACTCTCCTAGATTAAATGAAAAATCAAGTAGTTCTTCCTATTTGAGACAATCCTGCCTGTGTGGATTTAAGTAAGATATAATGGACAGTGTAGAACGGGGTACTAGCTCAGATGGTAGAGCGCTCGCTTAGCATGCGAGAGGTACTGGGATCGATACCCAGGTACTCCAGAATTGGTCATTTTTTTCGTGGTGCACGAATTGAACATATTTATTTTCTGCGTGTTAAAGCCATTCAAATGAGTAATAATTTAGTTCCGAAATGAGAAATAAATTTGTTTAAAAGAATATAGAAGATGTTAATATGATTGTTAGGGTTTGCATTGCAGAATTATAGCCAGAATTAAGCACATGAACTTCAGACCTTCTAATCTGCCCTTATACTTTGTTATGTAGCAAGAAGTAAATCCCTTTCAAGTTAATTTACAAAATTAGACTTCATCGAATTACATAATATTATTCAGTATCATTTTGTCAGTACATAAATTGTTCCACTCTCCTAGATTAAATGAAAAATCAAGTAGTTCTTCCTATTTGAGACAATCCTGCCTGTGTGGATTTAAGTAAGATATAATGGACAGTGTAGAACGGGGTACTAGCTCAGATGGTAGAGCGCTCGCTTAGCATGCGAGAGGTACTGGGATCGATACCCAGGTACTCCAGAATTGGTCATTTTTTTCGTGGTGCACGAATTGAACATATTTATTTTCTGCGTGTTAAAGCCATTCAAATGAGTAATAATTTAGTTCCGAAATGAGAAATAAATTTGTTTAAAAGAATATAGAAGATGTTAATATGATTGTTAGGGTTTGCATTGCAGAATTATAGCCAGAATTAAGCACATGAACTTCAGACCTTCTAATCTGCCCTTATACTTTGTTATGTAGCAAGAAGTAAATCCCTTTCAAGTTAATTTACAAAATTAGACTTCATCGAATTACATAATATTATTCAGTATCATTTTGTCAGTACATAAATTGTTCCACTCTCCTAGATTAAATGAAAAATCAAGTAGTTCTTCCTATTTGAGACAATCCTGCCTGTGTGGATTTAAGTAAGATATAATGGACAGTGTAGAACGGGGTACTAGCTCAGATGGTAGAGCGCTCGCTTAGCATGCGAGAGGTACTGGGATCGATACCCAGGTACTCCAGAATTGGTCATTTTTTTCGTGGTGCACGAATTGAACATATTTATTTTCTGCGTGTTAAAGCCATTCAAATGAGTAATAATTTAGTTCCGAAATGAGAAATAAATTTGTTTAAAAGAATATAGAAGATGTTAATATGATTGTTAGGGTTTGCATTGCAGAATTATAGCCAGAATTAAGCACATGAACTTCAGACCTTCTAATCTGCCCTTATACTTTGTTATGTAGCAAGAAGTAAATCCCTTTCAAGTTAATTTACAAAATTAGACTTCATCGAATTACATAATATTATTCAGTATCATTTTGTCAGTACATAAATTGTTCCACTCTCCTAGATTAAATGAAAAATCAAGTAGTTCTTCCTATTTGAGACAATCCTGCCTGTGTGGATTTAAGTAAGATATAATGGACAGTGTAGAACGGGGTACTAGCTCAGATGGTAGAGCGCTCGCTTAGCATGCGAGAGGTACTGGGATCGATACCCAGGTACTCCAGAATTGGTCATTTTTTTCGTGGTGCACGAATTGAACATATTTATTTTCTGCGTGTTAAAGCCATTCAAATGAGTAATAATTTAGTTCCGAAATGAGAAATAAATTTGTTTAAAAGAATATAGAAGATGTTAATATGATTGTTAGGGTTTGCATTGCAGAATTATAGCCAGAATTAAGCACATGAACTTCAGACCTTCTAATCTGCCCTTATACTTTGTTATGTAGCAAGAAGTAAATCCCTTTCAAGTTAATTTACAAAATTAGACTTCATCGAATTACATAATATTATTCAGTATCATTTTGTCAGTACATAAATTGTTCCACTCTCCTAGATTAAATGAAAAATCAAGTAGTTCTTCCTATTTGAGACAATCCTGCCTGTGTGGATTTAAGTAAGATATAATGGACAGTGTAGAACGGGGTACTAGCTCAGATGGTAGAGCGCTCGCTTAGCATGCGAGAGGTACTGGGATCGATACCCAGGTACTCCAGAATTGGTCATTTTTTTCGTGGTGCACGAATTGAACATATTTATTTTCTGCGTGTTAAAGCCATTCAAATGAGTAATAATTTAGTTCCGAAATGAGAAATAAATTTGTTTAAAAGAATATAGAAGATGTTAATATGATTGTTAGGGTTTGCATTGCAGAATTATAGCCAGAATTAAGCACATGAACTTCAGACCTTCTAATCTGCCCTTATACTTTGTTATGTAGCAAGAAGTAAATCCCTTTCAAGTTAATTTACAAAATTAGACTTCATCGAATTACATAATATTATTCAGTATCATTTTGTCAGTACATAAATTGTTCCACTCTCCTAGATTAAATGAAAAATCAAGTAGTTCTTCCTATTTGAGACAATCCTGCCTGTGTGGATTTAAGTAAGATATAATGGACAGTGTAGAACGGGGTACTAGCTCAGATGGTAGAGCGCTCGCTTAGCATGCGAGAGGTACTGGGATCGATACCCAGGTACTCCAGAATTGGTCATTTTTTTCGTGGTGCACGAATTGAACATATTTATTTTCTGCGTGTTAAAGCCATTCAAATGAGTAATAATTTAGTTCCGAAATGAGAAATAAATTTGTTTAAAAGAATATAGAAGATGTTAATATGATTGTTAGGGTTTGCATTGCAGAATTATAGCCAGAATTAAGCACATGAACTTCAGACCTTCTAATCTGCCCTTATACTTTGTTATGTAGCAAGAAGTAAATCCCTTTCAAGTTAATTTACAAAATTAGACTTCATCGAATTACATAATATTATTCAGTATCATTTTGTCAGTACATAAATTGTTCCACTCTCCTAGATTAAATGAAAAATCAAGTAGTTCTTCCTATTTGAGACAATCCTGCCTGTGTGGATTTAAGTAAGATATAATGGACAGTGTAGAACGGGGTACTAGCTCAGATGGTAGAGCGCTCGCTTAGCATGCGAGAGGTACTGGGATCGATACCCAGGTACTCCAGAATTGGTCATTTTTTCGTGGTGCACGAATTGAACATATTTATTTTCTGCGTGTTAAAGCCATTCAAATGAGTAATAATTTAGTTCCGAAATGAGAAATAAATTTGTTTAAAAGAATATAGAAGATGTTAATATGATTGTTAGGGTTTGCATTGCAGAATTATAGCCAGAATTAAGCACATGAACTTCAGACCTTCTAATCTGCCCTTATACTTTGTTATGTAGCAAGAAGTAAATCCCTTTCAAGTTAATTTACAAAATTAGACTTCATCGAATTACATAATATTATTCAGTATCATTTTGTCAGTACATATATTGTTCCACTCTCCTAGATTAAATGAAAAATCAAGTAGTTCTTCCTATTTGAGACAATCCTGCCTGTGTGGATTTAAGTAAGATATAATGGACAGTGTAGAACGGGGTACTAGCTCAGATGGTAGAGCGCTCGCTTAGCATGCGAGAGGTACTGGGATCGATACCCAGGTACTCCAGAATTGGTCATTTTTTTCGTGGTGCACGAATTGAACATATTTATTTTCTGCGTGTTAAAGCCATTCAAATGAGTAATAATTTAGTTCCGAAATGAGAAATAAATTTGTTTAAAAGAATATAGAAGATGTTAATATGATTGTTAGGGTTTGCATTGCAGAATTATAGCCAGAATTAAGCACATGAACTTCAGACCTTCTAATCTGCCCTTATACTTTGTTATGTAGCAAGAAGTAAATCCCTTTCAAGTTAATTTACAAAATTAGACTTCATCGAATTACATAATATTATTCAGTATCATTTTGTCAGTACATAAATTGTTCCACTCTCCTAGATTAAATGAAAAATCAAGTAGTTCTTCCTATTTGAGACAATCCTGCCTGTGTGGATTTAAGTAAGATATAATGGACAGTGTAGAACGGGGTACTAGCTCAGATGGTAGAGCGCTCGCTTAGCATGCGAGAGGTACTGGGATCGATACCCAGGTACTCCAGAATTGGTCATTTTTTTCGTGGTGCACGAATTGAACATATTTATTTTCTGCGTGTTAAAGCCATTCAAATGAGTAATAATTTAGTTCCGAAATGAGAAATAAATTTGTTTAAAAGAATATAGAAGATGTTAATATGATTGTTAGGGTTTGCATTGCAGAATTATAGCCAGAATTAAGCACATGAACTTCAGACCTTCTAATCTGCCCTTATACTTTGTTATGTAGCAAGAAGTAAATCCCTTTCAAGTTAATTTACAAAATTAGACTTCATCGAATTACATAATATTATTCAGTATCATTTTGTCAGTACATAAATTGTTCCACTCTCCTAGATTAAATGAAAAATCAAGTAGTTCTTCCTATTTGAGACAATCCTGCCTGTGTGGATTTAAGTAAGATATAATGGACAGTGTAGAACGGGGTACTAGCTCAGATGGTAGAGCGCTCGCTTAGCATGCGAGAGGTACTGGGATCGATACCCAGGTACTCCAGAATTGGTCATTTTTTTCGTGGTGCACGAATTGAACATATTTATTTTCTGCGTGTTAAAGCCATTCAAATGAGTAATAATTTAGTTCCGAAATGAGAAATAAATTTGTTTAAAAGAATATAGAAGATGTTAATATGATTGTTAGGGTTTGCATTGCAGAATTATAGCCAGAATTAAGCACATGAACTTCAGACCTTCTAATCTGCCCTTATACTTTGTTATGTAGCAAGAAGTAAATCCCTTTCAAGTTAATTTACAAAATTAGACTTCATCGAATTACATAATATTATTCAGTATCATTTTGTCAGTACATAAATTGTTCCACTCTCCTAGATTAAATGAAAAATCAAGTAGTTCTTCCTATTTGAGACAATCCTGCCTGTGTGGATTTAAGTAAGATATAATGGACAGTGTAGAACGGGGTACTAGCTCAGATGGTAGAGCGCTCGCTTAGCATGCGAGAGGTACTGGGATCGATACCCAGGTACTCCAGAATTGGTCATTTTTTTCGTGGTGCACGAATTGAACATATTTATTTTCTGCGTGTTAAAGCCATTCAAATGAGTAATAATTTAGTTCCGAAATGAGAAATAAATTTGTTTAAAAGAATATAGAAGATGTTAATATGATTGTTAGGGTTTGCATTGCAGAATTATAGCCAGAATTAAGCACATGAACTTCAGACCTTCTAATCTGCCCTTATACTTTGTTATGTAGCAAGAAGTAAATCCCTTTCAAGTTAATTTACAAAATTAGACTTCATCGAATTACATAATATTATTCAGTATCATTTTGTCAGTACATAAATTGTTCCACTCTCCTAGATTAAATGAAAAATCAAGTAGTTCTTCCTATTTGAGACAATCCTGCCTGTGTGGATTTAAGTAAGATATAATGGACAGTGTAGAACGGGGTACTAGCTCAGATGGTAGAGCGCTCGCTTAGCATGCGAGAGGTACTGGGATCGATACCCAGGTACTCCAGAATTGGTCATTTTTTTCGTGGTGCACGAATTGAACATATTTATTTTCTGCGTGTTAAAGCCATTCAAATGAGTAATAATTTAGTTCCGAAATGAGAAATAAATTTGTTTAAAAGAATATAGAAGATGTTAATATGATTGTTAGGGTTTGCATTGCAGAATTATAGCCAGAATTAAGCACATGAACTTCAGACCTTCTAATCTGCCCTTATACTTTGTTATGTAGCAAGAAGTAAATCCCTTTCAAGTTAATTTACAAAATTAGACTTCATCGAATTACATAATATTATTCAGTATCATTTTGTCAGTACATAAATTGTTCCACTCTCCTAGATTAAATGAAAAATCAAGTAGTTCTTCCTATTTGAGACAATCCTGCCTGTGTGGATTTAAGTAAGATATAATGGACAGTGTAGAACGGGGTACTAGCTCAGATGGTAGAGCGCTCGCTTAGCATGCGAGAGGTACTGGGATCGATACCCAGGTACTCCAGAATTGGTCATTTTTTTCGTGGTGCACGAATTGAACATATTTATTTTCTGCGTGTTAAAGCCATTCAAATGAGTAATAATTTAGTTCCGAAATGAGAAATAAATTTGTTTAAAAGAATATAGAAGATGTTAATATGATTGTTAGGGTTTGCATTGCAGAATTATAGCCAGAATTAAGCACATGAACTTCAGACCTTCTAATCTGCCCTTATACTTTGTTATGTAGCAAGAAGTAAATCCCTTTCAAGTTAATTTACAAAATTAGACTTCATCGAATTACATAATATTATTCAGTATCATTTTGTCAGTACATAAATTGTTCCACTCTCCTAGATTAAATGAAAAATCAAGTAGTTCTTCCTATTTGAGACAATCCTGCCTGTGTGGATTTAAGTAAGATATAATGGACAGTGTAGAACGGGGTACTAGCTCAGATGGTAGAGCGCTCGCTTAGCATGCGAGAGGTACTGGGATCGATACCCAGGTACTCCAGAATTGGTCATTTTTTTCGTGGTGCACGAATTGAACATATTTATTTTCTGCGTGTTAAAGCCATTCAAATGAGTAATAATTTAGTTCCGAAATGAGAAATAAATTTGTTTAAAAGAATATAGAAGATGTTAATATGATTGTTAGGGTTTGCATTGCAGAATTATAGCCAGAATTAAGCACATGAACTTCAGACCTTCTAATCTGCCCTTATACTTTGTTATGTAGCAAGAAGTAAATCCCTTTCAAGTTAATTTACAAAATTAGACTTCATCGAATTACATAATATTATTCAGTATCATTTTGTCAGTACATAAATTGTTCCACTCTCCTAGATTAAATGAAAAATCAAGTAGTTCTTCCTATTTGAGACAATCCTGCCTGTGTGGATTTAAGTAAGATATAATGGACAGTGTAGAACGGGGTACTAGCTCAGATGGTAGAGCGCTCGCTTAGCATGCGAGAGGTACTGGGATCGATACCCAGGTACTCCAGAATTGGTCATTTTTTTCGTGGTGCACGAATTGAACATATTTATTTTCTGCGTGTTAAAGCCATTCAAATGAGTAATAATTTAGTTCCGAAATGAGAAATAAATTTGTTTAAAAGAATATAGAAGATGTTAATATGATTGTTAGGGTTTGCATTGCAGAATTATAGCCAGAATTAAGCACATGAACTTCAGACCTTCTAATCTGCCCTTATACTTTGTTATGTAGCAAGAAGTAAATCCCTTTCAAGTTAATTTACAAAATTAGACTTCATCGAATTACATAATATTATTCAGTATCATTTTGTCAGTACATAAATTGTTCCACTCTCCTAGATTAAATGAAAAATCAAGTAGTTCTTCCTATTTGAGACAATCCTGCCTGTGTGGATTTAAGTAAGATATAATGGACAGTGTAGAACGGGGTACTAGCTCAGATGGTAGAGCGCTCGCTTAGCATGCGAGAGGTACTGGGATCGATACCCAGGTACTCCAGAATTGGTCATTTTTTTCGTGGTGCACGAATTGAACATATTTATTTTCTGCGTGTTAAAGCCATTCAAATGAGTAATAATTTAGTTCCGAAATGAGAAATAAATTTGTTTAAAAGAATATAGAAGATGTTAATATGATTGTTAGGGTTTGCATTGCAGAATTATAGCCAGAATTAAGCACATGAACTTCAGACCTTCTAATCTGCCCTTATACTTTGTTATGTAGCAAGAAGTAAATCCCTTTCAAGTTAATTTACAAAATTAGACTTCATCGAATTACATAATATTATTCAGTATCATTTTGTCAGTACATAAATTGTTCCACTCTCCTAGATTAAATGAAAAATCAAGTAGTTCTTCCTATTTGAGACAATCCTGCCTGTGTGGATTTAAGTAAGATATAATGGACAGTGTAGAACGGGGTACTAGCTCAGATGGTAGAGCGCTCGCTTAGCATGCGAGAGGTACTGGGATCGATACCCAGGTACTCCAGAATTGGTCATTTTTTTCGTGGTGCACGAATTGAACATATTTATTTTCTGCGTGTTAAAGCCATTCAAATGAGTAATAATTTAGTTCCGAAATGAGAAATAAATTTGTTTAAAAGAATATAGAAGATGTTAATATGATTGTTAGGGTTTGCATTGCAGAATTATAGCCAGAATTAAGCACATGAACTTCAGACCTTCTAATCTGCCCTTATACTTTGTTATGTAGCAAGAAGTAAATCCCTTTCAAGTTAATTTACAAAATTAGACTTCATCGAATTACATAATATTATTCAGTATCATTTTGTCAGTACATAAATTGTTCCACTCTCCTAGATTAAATGAAAAATCAAGTAGTTCTTCCTATTTGAGACAATCCTGCCTGTGTGGATTTAAGTAAGATATAATGGACAGTGTAGAACGGGGTACTAGCTCAGATGGTAGAGCGCTCGCTTAGCATGCGAGAGGTACTGGGATCGATACCCAGGTACTCCAGAATTGGTCATTTTTTTCGTGGTGCACGAATTGAACATATTTATTTTCTGCGTGTTAAAGCCATTCAAATGAGTAATAATTTAGTTCCGAAATGAGAAATAAATTTGTTTAAAAGAATATAGAAGATGTTAATATGATTGTTAGGGTTTGCATTGCAGAATTATAGCCAGAATTAAGCACATGAACTTCAGACCTTCTAATCTGCCCTTATACTTTGTTATGTAGCAAGAAGTAAATCCCTTTCAAGTTAATTTACAAAATTAGACTTCATCGAATTACATAATATTATTCAGTATCATTTTGTCAGTACATAAATTGTTCCACTCTCCTAGATTAAATGAAAAATCAAGTAGTTCTTCCTATTTGAGACAATCCTGCCTGTGTGGATTTAAGTAAGATATAATGGACAGTGTAGAACGGGGTACTAGCTCAGATGGTAGAGCGCTCGCTTAGCATGCGAGAGGTACTGGGATCGATACCCAGGTACTCCAGAATTGGTCATTTTTTTCGTGGTGCACGAATTGAACATATTTATTTTCTGCGTGTTAAAGCCATTCAAATGAGTAATAATTTAGTTCCGAAATGAGAAATAAATTTGTTTAAAAGAATATAGAAGATGTTAATATGATTGTTAGGGTTTGCATTGCAGAATTATAGCCAGAATTAAGCACATGAACTTCAGACCTTCTAATCTGCCCTTATACTTTGTTATGTAGCAAGAAGTAAATCCCTTTCAAGTTAATTTACAAAATTAGACTTCATCGAATTACATAATATTATTCAGTATCATTTTGTCAGTACATAAATTGTTCCACTCTCCTAGATTAAATGAAAAATCAAGTAGTTCTTCCTATTTGAGACAATCCTGCCTGTGTGGATTTAAGTAAGATATAATGGACAGTGTAGAACGGGGTACTAGCTCAGATGGTAGAGCGCTCGCTTAGCATGCGAGAGGTACTGGGATCGATACCCAGGTACTCCAGAATTGGTCATTTTTTTCGTGGTGCACGAATTGAACATATTTATTTTCTGCGTGTTAAAGCCATTCAAATGAGTAATAATTTAGTTCCGAAATGAGAAATAAATTTGTTTAAAAGAATATAGAAGATGTTAATATGATTGTTAGGGTTTGCATTGCAGAATTATAGCCAGAATTAAGCACATGAACTTCAGACCTTCTAATCTGCCCTTATACTTTGTTATGTAGCAAGAAGTAAATCCCTTTCAAGTTAATTTACAAAATTAGACTTCATCGAATTACATAATATTATTCAGTATCATTTTGTCAGTACATAAATTGTTCCACTCTCCTAGATTAAATGAAAAATCAAGTAGTTCTTCCTATTTGAGACAATCCTGCCTGTGTGGATTTAAGTAAGATATAATGGACAGTGTAGAACGGGGTACTAGCTCAGATGGTAGAGCGCTCGCTTAGCATGCGAGAGGTACTGGGATCGATACCCAGGTACTCCAGAATTGGTCATTTTTTCGTGGTGCACGAATTGAACATATTTATTTTCTGCGTGTTAAAGCCATTCAAATGAGTAATAATTTAGTTCCGAAATGAGAAATAAATTTGTTTAAAAGAATATAGAAGATGTTAATATGATTGTTAGGGTTTGCATTGCAGAATTATAGCCAGAATTAAGCACATGAACTTCAGACCTTCTAATCTGCCCTTATACTTTGTTATGTAGCAAGAAGTAAATCCCTTTCAAGTTAATTTACAAAATTAGACTTCATCGAATTACATAATATTATTCAGTATCATTTTGTCAGTACATAAATTGTTCCACTCTCCTAGATTAAATGAAAAATCAAGTAGTTCTTCCTATTTGAGACAATCCTGCCTGTGTGGATTTAAGTAAGATATAATGGACAGTGTAGAACGGGGTACTAGCTCAGATGGTAGAGCGCTCGCTTAGCATGCGAGAGGTACTGGGATCGATACCCAGGTACTCCAGAATTGGTCATTTTTTCGTGGTGCACGAATTGAACATATTTATTTTCTGCGTGTTAAAGCCATTCAAATGAGTAATAATTTAGTTCCGAAATGAGAAATAAATTTGTTTAAAAGAATATAGAAGATGTTAATATGATTGTTAGGGTTTGCATTGCAGAATTATAGCCAGAATTAAGCACATGAACTTCAGACCTTCTAATCTGCCCTTATACTTTGTTATGTAGCAAGAAGTAAATCCCTTTCAAGTTAATTTACAAAATTAGACTTCATCGAATTACATAATATTATTCAGTATCATTTTGTCAGTACATAAATTGTTCCACTCTCCTAGATTAAATGAAAAATCAAGTAGTTCTTCCTATTTGAGACAATCCTGCCTGTGTGGATTTAAGTAAGATATAATGGACAGTGTAGAACGGGGTACTAGCTCAGATGGTAGAGCGCTCGCTTAGCATGCGAGAGGTACTGGGATCGATACCCAGGTACTCCAGAATTGGTCATTTTTTTCGTGGTGCACGAATTGAACATATTTATTTTCTGCGTGTTAAAGCCATTCAAATGAGTAATAATTTAGTTCCGAAATGAGAAATAAATTTGTTTAAAAGAATATAGAAGATGTTAATATGATTGTTAGGGTTTGCATTGCAGAATTATAGCCAGAATTAAGCACATGAACTTCAGACCTTCTAATCTGCCCTTATACTTTGTTATGTAGCAAGAAGTAAATCCCTTTCAAGTTAATTTACAAAATTAGACTTCATCGAATTACATAATATTATTCAGTATCATTTTGTCAGTACATAAATTGTTCCACTCTCCTAGATTAAATGAAAAATCAAGTAGTTCTTCCTATTTGAGACAATCCTGCCTGTGTGGATTTAAGTAAGATATAATGGACAGTGTAGAACGGGGTACTAGCTCAGATGGTAGAGCGCTCGCTTAGCATGCGAGAGGTACTGGGATCGATACCCAGGTACTCCAGAATTGGTCATTTTTTTCGTGGTGCACGAATTGAACATATTTATTTTCTGCGTGTTAAAGCCATTCAAATGAGTAATAATTTAGTTCCGAAATGAGAAATAAATTTGTTTAAAAGAATATAGAAGATGTTAATATGATTGTTAGGGTTTGCATTGCAGAATTATAGCCAGAATTAAGCACATGAACTTCAGACCTTCTAATCTGCCCTTATACTTTGTTATGTAGCAAGAAGTAAATCCCTTTCAAGTTAATTTACAAAATTAGACTTCATCGAATTACATAATATTATTCAGTATCATTTTGTCAGTACATAAATTGTTCCACTCTCCTAGATTAAATGAAAAATCAAGTAGTTCTTCCTATTTGAGACAATCCTGCCTGTGTGGATTTAAGTAAGATATAATGGACAGTGTAGAACGGGGTACTAGCTCAGATGGTAGAGCGCTCGCTTAGCATGCGAGAGGTACTGGGATCGATACCCAGGTACTCCAGAATTGGTCATTTTTTTCGTGGTGCACGAATTGAACATATTTATTTTCTGCGTGTTAAAGCCATTCAAATGAGTAATAATTTAGTTCCGAAATGAGAAATAAATTTGTTTAAAAGAATATAGAAGATGTTAATATGATTGTTAGGGTTTGCATTGCAGAATTATAGCCAGAATTAAGCACATGAACTTCAGACCTTCTAATCTGCCCTTATACTTTGTTATGTAGCAAGAAGTAAATCCCTTTCAAGTTAATTTACAAAATTAGACTTCATCGAATTACATAATATTATTCAGTATCATTTTGTCAGTACATAAATTGTTCCACTCTCCTAGATTAAATGAAAAATCAAGTAGTTCTTCCTATTTGAGACAATCCTGCCTGTGTGGATTTAAGTAAGATATAATGGACAGTGTAGAACGGGGTACTAGCTCAGATGGTAGAGCGCTCGCTTAGCATGCGAGAGGTACTGGGATCGATACCCAGGTACTCCAGAATTGGTCATTTTTTTCGTGGTGCACGAATTGAACATATTTATTTTCTGCGTGTTAAAGCCATTCAAATGAGTAATAATTTAGTTCCGAAATGAGAAATAAATTTGTTTAAAAGAATATAGAAGATGTTAATATGATTGTTAGGGTTTGCATTGCAGAATTATAGCCAGAATTAAGCACATGAACTTCAGACCTTCTAATCTGCCCTTATACTTTGTTATGTAGCAAGAAGTAAATCCCTTTCAAGTTAATTTACAAAATTAGACTTCATCGAATTACATAATATTATTCAGTATCATTTTGTCAGTACATAAATTGTTCCACTCTCCTAGATTAAATGAAAAATCAAGTAGTTCTTCCTATTTGAGACAATCCTGCCTGTGTGGATTTAAGTAAGATATAATGGACAGTGTAGAACGGGGTACTAGCTCAGATGGTAGAGCGCTCGCTTAGCATGCGAGAGGTACTGGGATCGATACCCAGGTACTCCAGAATTGGTCATTTTTTTCGTGGTGCACGAATTGAACATATTTATTTTCTGCGTGTTAAAGCCATTCAAATGAGTAATAATTTAGTTCCGAAATGAGAAATAAATTTGTTTAAAAGAATATAGAAGATGTTAATATGATTGTTAGGGTTTGCATTGCAGAATTATAGCCAGAATTAAGCACATGAACTTCAGACCTTCTAATCTGCCCTTATACTTTGTTATGTAGCAAGAAGTAAATCCCTTTCAAGTTAATTTACAAAATTAGACTTCATCGAATTACATAATATTATTCAGTATCATTTTGTCAGTACATAAATTGTTCCACTCTCCTAGATTAAATGAAAAATCAAGTAGTTCTTCCTATTTGAGACAATCCTGCCTGTGTGGATTTAAGTAAGATATAATGGACAGTGTAGAACGGGGTACTAGCTCAGATGGTAGAGCGCTCGCTTAGCATGCGAGAGGTACTGGGATCGATACCCAGGTACTCCAGAATTGGTCATTTTTTTCGTGGTGCACGAATTGAACATATTTATTTTCTGCGTGTTAAAGCCATTCAAATGAGTAATAATTTAGTTCCGAAATGAGAAATAAATTTGTTTAAAAGAATATAGAAGATGTTAATATGATTGTTAGGGTTTGCATTGCAGAATTATAGCCAGAATTAAGCACATGAACTTCAGACCTTCTAATCTGCCCTTATACTTTGTTATGTAGCAAGAAGTAAATCCCTTTCAAGTTAATTTACAAAATTAGACTTCATCGAATTACATAATATTATTCAGTATCATTTTGTCAGTACATAAATTGTTCCACTCTCCTAGATTAAATGAAAAATCAAGTAGTTCTTCCTATTTGAGACAATCCTGCCTGTGTGGATTTAAGTAAGATATAATGGACAGTGTAGAACGGGGTACTAGCTCAGATGGTAGAGCGCTCGCTTAGCATGCGAGAGGTACTGGGATCGATACCCAGGTACTCCAGAATTGGTCATTTTTTTCGTGGTGCACGAATTGAACATATTTATTTTCTGCGTGTTAAAGCCATTCAAATGAGTAATAATTTAGTTCCGAAATGAGAAATAAATTTGTTTAAAAGAATATAGAAGATGTTAATATGATTGTTAGGGTTTGCATTGCAGAATTATAGCCAGAATTAAGCACATGAACTTCAGACCTTCTAATCTGCCCTTATACTTTGTTATGTAGCAAGAAGTAAATCCCTTTCAAGTTAATTTACAAAATTAGACTTCATCGAATTACATAATATTATTCAGTATCATTTTGTCAGTACATAAATTGTTCCACTCTCCTAGATTAAATGAAAAATCAAGTAGTTCTTCCTATTTGAGACAATCCTGCCTGTGTGGATTTAAGTAAGATATAATGGACAGTGTAGAACGGGGTACTAGCTCAGATGGTAGAGCGCTCGCTTAGCATGCGAGAGGTACTGGGATCGATACCCAGGTACTCCAGAATTGGTCATTTTTTTCGTGGTGCACGAATTGAACATATTTATTTTCTGCGTGTTAAAGCCATTCAAATGAGTAATAATTTAGTTCCGAAATGAGAAATAAATTTGTTTAAAAGAATATAGAAGATGTTAATATGATTGTTAGGGTTTGCATTGCAGAATTATAGCCAGAATTAAGCACATGAACTTCAGACCTTCTAATCTGCCCTTATACTTTGTTATGTAGCAAGAAGTAAATCCCTTTCAAGTTAATTTACAAAATTAGACTTCATCGAATTACATAATATTATTCAGTATCATTTTGTCAGTACATAAATTGTTCCACTCTCCTAGATTAAATGAAAAATCAAGTAGTTCTTCCTATTTGAGACAATCCTGCCTGTGTGGATTTAAGTAAGATATAATGGACAGTGTAGAACGGGGTACTAGCTCAGATGGTAGAGCGCTCGCTTAGCATGCGAGAGGTACTGGGATCGATACCCAGGTACTCCAGAATTGGTCATTTTTTTCGTGGTGCACGAATTGAACATATTTATTTTCTGCGTGTTAAAGCCATTCAAATGAGTAATAATTTAGTTCCGAAATGAGAAATAAATTTGTTTAAAAGAATATAGAAGATGTTAATATGATTGTTAGGGTTTGCATTGCAGAATTATAGCCAGAATTAAGCACATGAACTTCAGACCTTCTAATCTGCCCTTATACTTTGTTATGTAGCAAGAAGTAAATCCCTTTCAAGTTAATTTACAAAATTAGACTTCATCGAATTACATAATATTATTCAGTATCATTTTGTCAGTACATAAATTGTTCCACTCTCCTAGATTAAATGAAAAATCAAGTAGTTCTTCCTATTTGAGACAATCCTGCCTGTGTGGATTTAAGTAAGATATAATGGACAGTGTAGAACGGGGTACTAGCTCAGATGGTAGAGCGCTCGCTTAGCATGCGAGAGGTACTGGGATCGATACCCAGGTACTCCAGAATTGGTCATTTTTTTCGTGGTGCACGAATTGAACATATTTATTTTCTGCGTGTTAAAGCCATTCAAATGAGTAATAATTTAGTTCCGAAATGAGAAATAAATTTGTTTAAAAGAATATAGAAGATGTTAATATGATTGTTAGGGTTTGCATTGCAGAATTATAGCCAGAATTAAGCACATGAACTTCAGACCTTCTAATCTGCCCTTATACTTTGTTATGTAGCAAGAAGTAAATCCCTTTCAAGTTAATTTACAAAATTAGACTTCATCGAATTACATAATATTATTCAGTATCATTTTGTCAGTACATAAATTGTTCCACTCTCCTAGATTAAATGAAAAATCAAGTAGTTCTTCCTATTTGAGACAATCCTGCCTGTGTGGATTTAAGTAAGATATAATGGACAGTGTAGAACGGGGTACTAGCTCAGATGGTAGAGCGCTCGCTTAGCATGCGAGAGGTACTGGGATCGATACCCAGGTACTCCAGAATTGGTCATTTTTTTCGTGGTGCACGAATTGAACATATTTATTTTCTGCGTGTTAAAGCCATTCAAATGAGTAATAATTTAGTTCCGAAATGAGAAATAAATTTGTTTAAAAGAATATAGAAGATGTTAATATGATTGTTAGGGTTTGCATTGCAGAATTATAGCCAGAATTAAGCACATGAACTTCAGACCTTCTAATCTGCCCTTATACTTTGTTATGTAGCAAGAAGTAAATCCCTTTCAAGTTAATTTACAAAATTAGACTTCATCGAATTACATAATATTATTCAGTATCATTTTGTCAGTACATAAATTGTTCCACTCTCCTAGATTAAATGAAAAATCAAGTAGTTCTTCCTATTTGAGACAATCCTGCCTGTGTGGATTTAAGTAAGATATAATGGACAGTGTAGAACGGGGTACTAGCTCAGATGGTAGAGCGCTCGCTTAGCATGCGAGAGGTACTGGGATCGATACCCAGGTACTCCAGAATTGGTCATTTTTTTCGTGGTGCACGAATTGAACATATTTATTTTCTGCGTGTTAAAGCCATTCAAATGAGTAATAATTTAGTTCCGAAATGAGAAATAAATTTGTTTAAAAGAATATAGAAGATGTTAATATGATTGTTAGGGTTTGCATTGCAGAATTATAGCCAGAATTAAGCACATGAACTTCAGACCTTCTAATCTGCCCTTATACTTTGTTATGTAGCAAGAAGTAAATCCCTTTCAAGTTAATTTACAAAATTAGACTTCATCGAATTACATAATATTATTCAGTATCATTTTGTCAGTACATAAATTGTTCCACTCTCCTAGATTAAATGAAAAATCAAGTAGTTCTTCCTATTTGAGACAATCCTGCCTGTGTGGATTTAAGTAAGATATAATGGACAGTGTAGAACGGGGTACTAGCTCAGATGGTAGAGCGCTCGCTTAGCATGCGAGAGGTACTGGGATCGATACCCAGGTACTCCAGAATTGGTCATTTTTTTCGTGGTGCACGAATTGAACATATTTATTTTCTGCGTGTTAAAGCCATTCAAATGAGTAATAATTTAGTTCCGAAATGAGAAATAAATTTGTTTAAAAGAATATAGAAGATGTTAATATGATTGTTAGGGTTTGCATTGCAGAATTATAGCCAGAATTAAGCACATGAACTTCAGACCTTCTAATCTGCCCTTATACTTTGTTATGTAGCAAGAAGTAAATCCCTTTCAAGTTAATTTACAAAATTAGACTTCATCGAATTACATAATATTATTCAGTATCATTTTGTCAGTACATAAATTGTTCCACTCTCCTAGATTAAATGAAAAATCAAGTAGTTCTTCCTATTTGAGACAATCCTGCCTGTGTGGATTTAAGTAAGATATAATGGACAGTGTAGAACGGGGTACTAGCTCAGATGGTAGAGCGCTCGCTTAGCATGCGAGAGGTACTGGGATCGATACCCAGGTACTCCAGAATTGGTCATTTTTTTCGTGGTGCACGAATTGAACATATTTATTTTCTGCGTGTTAAAGCCATTCAAATGAGTAATAATTTAGTTCCGAAATGAGAAATAAATTTGTTTAAAAGAATATAGAAGATGTTAATATGATTGTTAGGGTTTGCATTGCAGAATTATAGCCAGAATTAAGCACATGAACTTCAGACCTTCTAATCTGCCCTTATACTTTGTTATGTAGCAAGAAGTAAATCCCTTTCAAGTTAATTTACAAAATTAGACTTCATCGAATTACATAATATTATTCAGTATCATTTTGTCAGTACATAAATTGTTCCACTCTCCTAGATTAAATGAAAAATCAAGTAGTTCTTCCTATTTGAGACAATCCTGCCTGTGTGGATTTAAGTAAGATATAATGGACAGTGTAGAACGGGGTACTAGCTCAGATGGTAGAGCGCTCGCTTAGCATGCGAGAGGTACTGGGATCGATACCCAGGTACTCCAGAATTGGTCATTTTTTTCGTGGTGCACGAATTGAACATATTTATTTTCTGCGTGTTAAAGCCATTCAAATGAGTAATAATTTAGTTCCGAAATGAGAAATAAATTTGTTTAAAAGAATATAGAAGATGTTAATATGATTGTTAGGGTTTGCATTGCAGAATTATAGCCAGAATTAAGCACATGAACTTCAGACCTTCTAATCTGCCCTTATACTTTGTTATGTAGCAAGAAGTAAATCCCTTTCAAGTTAATTTACAAAATTAGACTTCATCGAATTACATAATATTATTCAGTATCATTTTGTCAGTACATAAATTGTTCCACTCTCCTAGATTAAATGAAAAATCAAGTAGTTCTTCCTATTTGAGACAATCCTGCCTGTGTGGATTTAAGTAAGATATAATGGACAGTGTAGAACGGGGTACTAGCTCAGATGGTAGAGCGCTCGCTTAGCATGCGAGAGGTACTGGGATCGATACCCAGGTACTCCAGAATTGGTCATTTTTTTCGTGGTGCACGAATTGAACATATTTATTTTCTGCGTGTTAAAGCCATTCAAATGAGTAATAATTTAGTTCCGAAATGAGAAATAAATTTGTTTAAAAGAATATAGAAGATGTTAATATGATTGTTAGGGTTTGCATTGCAGAATTATAGCCAGAATTAAGCACATGAACTTCAGACCTTCTAATCTGCCCTTATACTTTGTTATGTAGCAAGAAGTAAATCCCTTTCAAGTTAATTTACAAAATTAGACTTCATCGAATTACATAATATTATTCAGTATCATTTTGTCAGTACATAAATTGTTCCACTCTCCTAGATTAAATGAAAAATCAAGTAGTTCTTCCTATTTGAGACAATCCTGCCTGTGTGGATTTAAGTAAGATATAATGGACAGTGTAGAACGGGGTACTAGCTCAGATGGTAGAGCGCTCGCTTAGCATGCGAGAGGTACTGGGATCGATACCCAGGTACTCCAGAATTGGTCATTTTTTTCGTGGTGCACGAATTGAACATATTTATTTTCTGCGTGTTAAAGCCATTCAAATGAGTAATAATTTAGTTCCGAAATGAGAAATAAATTTGTTTAAAAGAATATAGAAGATGTTAATATGATTGTTAGGGTTTGCATTGCAGAATTATAGCCAGAATTAAGCACATGAACTTCAGACCTTCTAATCTGCCCTTATACTTTGTTATGTAGCAAGAAGTAAATCCCTTTCAAGTTAATTTACAAAATTAGACTTCATCGAATTACATAATATTATTCAGTATCATTTTGTCAGTACATAAATTGTTCCACTCTCCTAGATTAAATGAAAAATCAAGTAGTTCTTCCTATTTGAGACAATCCTGCCTGTGTGGATTTAAGTAAGATATAATGGACAGTGTAGAACGGGGTACTAGCTCAGATGGTAGAGCGCTCGCTTAGCATGCGAGAGGTACTGGGATCGATACCCAGGTACTCCAGAATTGGTCATTTTTTCGTGGTGCACGAATTGAACATATTTATTTTCTGCGTGTTAAAGCCATTCAAATGAGTAATAATTTAGTTCCGAAATGAGAAATAAATTTGTTTAAAAGAATATAGAAGATGTTAATATGATTGTTAGGGTTTGCATTGCAGAATTATAGCCAGAATTAAGCACATGAACTTCAGACCTTCTAATCTGCCCTTATACTTTGTTATGTAGCAAGAAGTAAATCCCTTTCAAGTTAATTTACAAAATTAGACTTCATCGAATTACATAATATTATTCAGTATCATTTTGTCAGTACATAAATTGTTCCACTCTCCTAGATTAAATGAAAAATCAAGTAGTTCTTCCTATTTGAGACAATCCTGCCTGTGTGGATTTAAGTAAGATATAATGGACAGTGTAGAACGGGGTACTAGCTCAGATGGTAGAGCGCTCGCTTAGCATGCGAGAGGTACTGGGATCGATACCCAGGTACTCCAGAATTGGTCATTTTTTTCGTGGTGCACGAATTGAACATATTTATTTTCTGCGTGTTAAAGCCATTCAAATGAGTAATAATTTAGTTCCGAAATGAGAAATAAATTTGTTTAAAAGAATATAGAAGATGTTAATATGATTGTTAGGGTTTGCATTGCAGAATTATAGCCAGAATTAAGCACATGAACTTCAGACCTTCTAATCTGCCCTTATACTTTGTTATGTAGCAAGAAGTAAATCCCTTTCAAGTTAATTTACAAAATTAGACTTCATCGAATTACATAATATTATTCAGTATCATTTTGTCAGTACATAAATTGTTCCACTCTCCTAGATTAAATGAAAAATCAAGTAGTTCTTCCTATTTGAGACAATCCTGCCTGTGTGGATTTAAGTAAGATATAATGGACAGTGTAGAACGGGGTACTAGCTCAGATGGTAGAGCGCTCGCTTAGCATGCGAGAGGTACTGGGATCGATACCCAGGTACTCCAGAATTGGTCATTTTTTTCGTGGTGCACGAATTGAACATATTTATTTTCTGCGTGTTAAAGCCATTCAAATGAGTAATAATTTAGTTCCGAAATGAGAAATAAATTTGTTTAAAAGAATATAGAAGATGTTAATATGATTGTTAGGGTTTGCATTGCAGAATTATAGCCAGAATTAAGCACATGAACTTCAGACCTTCTAATCTGCCCTTATACTTTGTTATGTAGCAAGAAGTAAATCCCTTTCAAGTTAATTTACAAAATTAGACTTCATCGAATTACATAATATTATTCAGTATCATTTTGTCAGTACATAAATTGTTCCACTCTCCTAGATTAAATGAAAAATCAAGTAGTTCTTCCTATTTGAGACAATCCTGCCTGTGTGGATTTAAGTAAGATATAATGGACAGTGTAGAACGGGGTACTAGCTCAGATGGTAGAGCGCTCGCTTAGCATGCGAGAGGTACTGGGATCGATACCCAGGTACTCCAGAATTGGTCATTTTTTTCGTGGTGCACGAATTGAACATATTTATTTTCTGCGTGTTAAAGCCATTCAAATGAGTAATAATTTAGTTCCGAAATGAGAAATAAATTTGTTTAAAAGAATATAGAAGATGTTAATATGATTGTTAGGGTTTGCATTGCAGAATTATAGCCAGAATTAAGCACATGAACTTCAGACCTTCTAATCTGCCCTTATACTTTGTTATGTAGCAAGAAGTAAATCCCTTTCAAGTTAATTTACAAAATTAGACTTCATCGAATTACATAATATTATTCAGTATCATTTTGTCAGTACATAAATTGTTCCACTCTCCTAGATTAAATGAAAAATCAAGTAGTTCTTCCTATTTGAGACAATCCTGCCTGTGTGGATTTAAGTAAGATATAATGGACAGTGTAGAACGGGGTACTAGCTCAGATGGTAGAGCGCTCGCTTAGCATGCGAGAGGTACTGGGATCGATACCCAGGTACTCCAGAATTGGTCATTTTTTTCGTGGTGCACGAATTGAACATATTTATTTTCTGCGTGTTAAAGCCATTCAAATGAGTAATAATTTAGTTCCGAAATGAGAAATAAATTTGTTTAAAAGAATATAGAAGATGTTAATATGATTGTTAGGGTTTGCATTGCAGAATTATAGCCAGAATTAAGCACATGAACTTCAGACCTTCTAATCTGCCCTTATACTTTGTTATGTAGCAAGAAGTAAATCCCTTTCAAGTTAATTTACAAAATTAGACTTCATCGAATTACATAATATTATTCAGTATCATTTTGTCAGTACATAAATTGTTCCACTCTCCTAGATTAAATGAAAAATCAAGTAGTTCTTCCTATTTGAGACAATCCTGCCTGTGTGGATTTAAGTAAGATATAATGGACAGTGTAGAACGGGGTACTAGCTCAGATGGTAGAGCGCTCGCTTAGCATGCGAGAGGTACTGGGATCGATACCCAGGTACTCCAGAATTGGTCATTTTTTTCGTGGTGCACGAATTGAACATATTTATTTTCTGCGTGTTAAAGCCATTCAAATGAGTAATAATTTAGTTCCGAAATGAGAAATAAATTTGTTTAAAAGAATATAGAAGATGTTAATATGATTGTTAGGGTTTGCATTGCAGAATTATAGCCAGAATTAAGCACATGAACTTCAGACCTTCTAATCTGCCCTTATACTTTGTTATGTAGCAAGAAGTAAATCCCTTTCAAGTTAATTTACAAAATTAGACTTCATCGAATTACATAATATTATTCAGTATCATTTTGTCAGTACATAAATTGTTCCACTCTCCTAGATTAAATGAAAAATCAAGTAGTTCTTCCTATTTGAGACAATCCTGCCTGTGTGGATTTAAGTAAGATATAATGGACAGTGTAGAACGGGGTACTAGCTCAGATGGTAGAGCGCTCGCTTAGCATGCGAGAGGTACTGGGATCGATACCCAGGTACTCCAGAATTGGTCATTTTTTTCGTGGTGCACGAATTGAACATATTTATTTTCTGCGTGTTAAAGCCATTCAAATGAGTAATAATTTAGTTCCGAAATGAGAAATAAATTTGTTTAAAAGAATATAGAAGATGTTAATATGATTGTTAGGGTTTGCATTGCAGAATTATAGCCAGAATTAAGCACATGAACTTCAGACCTTCTAATCTGCCCTTATACTTTGTTATGTAGCAAGAAGTAAATCCCTTTCAAGTTAATTTACAAAATTAGACTTCATCGAATTACATAATATTATTCAGTATCATTTTGTCAGTACATAAATTGTTCCACTCTCCTAGATTAAATGAAAAATCAAGTAGTTCTTCCTATTTGAGACAATCCTGCCTGTGTGGATTTAAGTAAGATATAATGGACAGTGTAGAACGGGGTACTAGCTCAGATGGTAGAGCGCTCGCTTAGCATGCGAGAGGTACTGGGATCGATACCCAGGTACTCCAGAATTGGTCATTTTTTTCGTGGTGCACGAATTGAACATATTTATTTTCTGCGTGTTAAAGCCATTCAAATGAGTAATAATTTAGTTCCGAAATGAGAAATAAATTTGTTTAAAAGAATATAGAAGATGTTAATATGATTGTTAGGGTTTGCATTGCAGAATTATAGCCAGAATTAAGCACATGAACTTCAGACCTTCTAATCTGCCCTTATACTTTGTTATGTAGCAAGAAGTAAATCCCTTTCAAGTTAATTTACAAAATTAGACTTCATCGAATTACATAATATTATTCAGTATCATTTTGTCAGTACATAAATTGTTCCACTCTCCTAGATTAAATGAAAAATCAAGTAGTTCTTCCTATTTGAGACAATCCTGCCTGTGTGGATTTAAGTAAGATATAATGGACAGTGTAGAACGGGGTACTAGCTCAGATGGTAGAGCGCTCGCTTAGCATGCGAGAGGTACTGGGATCGATACCCAGGTACTCCAGAATTGGTCATTTTTTTCGTGGTGCACGAATTGAACATATTTATTTTCTGCGTGTTAAAGCCATTCAAATGAGTAATAATTTAGTTCCGAAATGAGAAATAAATTTGTTTAAAAGAATATAGAAGATGTTAATATGATTGTTAGGGTTTGCATTGCAGAATTATAGCCAGAATTAAGCACATGAACTTCAGACCTTCTAATCTGCCCTTATACTTTGTTATGTAGCAAGAAGTAAATCCCTTTCAAGTTAATTTACAAAATTAGACTTCATCGAATTACATAATATTATTCAGTATCATTTTGTCAGTACATAAATTGTTCCACTCTCCTAGATTAAATGAAAAATCAAGTAGTTCTTCCTATTTGAGACAATCCTGCCTGTGTGGATTTAAGTAAGATATAATGGACAGTGTAGAACGGGGTACTAGCTCAGATGGTAGAGCGCTCGCTTAGCATGCGAGAGGTACTGGGATCGATACCCAGGTACTCCAGAATTGGTCATTTTTTTCGTGGTGCACGAATTGAACATATTTATTTTCTGCGTGTTAAAGCCATTCAAATGAGTAATAATTTAGTTCCGAAATGAGAAATAAATTTGTTTAAAAGAATATAGAAGATGTTAATATGATTGTTAGGGTTTGCATTGCAGAATTATAGCCAGAATTAAGCACATGAACTTCAGACCTTCTAATCTGCCCTTATACTTTGTTATGTAGCAAGAAGTAAATCCCTTTCAAGTTAATTTACAAAATTAGACTTCATCGAATTACATAATATTATTCAGTATCATTTTGTCAGTACATAAATTGTTCCACTCTCCTAGATTAAATGAAAAATCAAGTAGTTCTTCCTATTTGAGACAATCCTGCCTGTGTGGATTTAAGTAAGATATAATGGACAGTGTAGAACGGGGTACTAGCTCAGATGGTAGAGCGCTCGCTTAGCATGCGAGAGGTACTGGGATCGATACCCAGGTACTCCAGAATTGGTCATTTTTTTCGTGGTGCACGAATTGAACATATTTATTTTCTGCGTGTTAAAGCCATTCAAATGAGTAATAATTTAGTTCCGAAATGAGAAATAAATTTGTTTAAAAGAATATAGAAGATGTTAATATGATTGTTAGGGTTTGCATTGCAGAATTATAGCCAGAATTAAGCACATGAACTTCAGACCTTCTAATCTGCCCTTATACTTTGTTATGTAGCAAGAAGTAAATCCCTTTCAAGTTAATTTACAAAATTAGACTTCATCGAATTACATAATATTATTCAGTATCATTTTGTCAGTACATAAATTGTTCCACTCTCCTAGATTAAATGAAAAATCAAGTAGTTCTTCCTATTTGAGACAATCCTGCCTGTGTGGATTTAAGTAAGATATAATGGACAGTGTAGAACGGGGTACTAGCTCAGATGGTAGAGCGCTCGCTTAGCATGCGAGAGGTACTGGGATCGATACCCAGGTACTCCAGAATTGGTCATTTTTTCGTGGTGCACGAATTGAACATATTTATTTTCTGCGTGTTAAAGCCATTCAAATGAGTAATAATTTAGTTCCGAAATGAGAAATAAATTTGTTTAAAAGAATATAGAAGATGTTAATATGATTGTTAGGGTTTGCATTGCAGAATTATAGCCAGAATTAAGCACATGAACTTCAGACCTTCTAATCTGCCCTTATACTTTGTTATGTAGCAAGAAGTAAATCCCTTTCAAGTTAATTTACAAAATTAGACTTCATCGAATTACATAATATTATTCAGTATCATTTTGTCAGTACATAAATTGTTCCACTCTCCTAGATTAAATGAAAAATCAAGTAGTTCTTCCTATTTGAGACAATCCTGCCTGTGTGGATTTAAGTAAGATATAATGGACAGTGTAGAACGGGGTACTAGCTCAGATGGTAGAGCGCTCGCTTAGCATGCGAGAGGTACTGGGATCGATACCCAGGTACTCCAGAATTGGTCATTTTTTTCGTGGTGCACGAATTGAACATATTTATTTTCTGCGTGTTAAAGCCATTCAAATGAGTAATAATTTAGTTCCGAAATGAGAAATAAATTTGTTTAAAAGAATATAGAAGATGTTAATATGATTGTTAGGGTTTGCATTGCAGAATTATAGCCAGAATTAAGCACATGAACTTCAGACCTTCTAATCTGCCCTTATACTTTGTTATGTAGCAAGAAGTAAATCCCTTTCAAGT
>JAQBSW010005770.1:0-54470 GCA_029291075.1 Eudiplozoon nipponicum | reverse complement strand
CAAAATCAGAATCAAAATCTGCTTCCACAGTTTGAACGTAAACAGTTTTACAGAAAAGTGAAAAATTGTGCATTGCATGTGAATAGTAGTGGAAATTAAATATATCCAGGAAAATACAATTTATACTAGATAACTTTCGATGGGAGCCGCACATTTTATATTTTAAACCTCACATCATCTTTAGTCAGTTTGCCTTCATAATCAGTTAGATACTGTATGTGGTGGAGAACTTATATGTATGCAATTATTTATTAGGTGTTGCGCAAATAGTAACAAGTTAGTTCAAATATGACCAGAAAGATATACTCAAGACAGCATGAACGGAACGTATAACCTCTTAGTTTTTCGTTTCGTGCTCAATAGGGACGCATCAGTAGAAGTCTGAATTACGCCCTTCACCCACAAGACATTGGAGTGAGGTGTGTGAGAAAATAGGACGGTAAAATCTCCTATACGTGTGTGTAAACCTGCGGTAGTGAGGTTAACTTCATATAAAGTCTTCATTACGCCAATTAAACACGAAATGTTTCTGATACTCTACACTGATCAACCTAAATGCTACATAAAGCTTGTTTTCAATGCCGCGTTTTGCGTACGCGGGTAATAGCTGTACACGGGCAGTTACACAAAGATCCGATTTGTCACTATTTCCAATTTTGTTTTGTCTTTGATCGGGTTGACTCATTTTTACTTCAATTGGAAATGCGGTTCTATCACATCTTAGAACCGCATTTCCAATTGAAGTAAAAATGAGTCAACCCGATCAAAGACAAAACAAAATTGGAAATAGTGACAAATCGGATCTTTGTGTAACTGCCCGTGTACAGCTATTACCCGCGTACGCAAAACGCGGCATTGATAACCTGAATGCTTACACACCGCAAAATATTGAGTTCAAAACCTAATAAAGCTTGTTTAACATATTATGAATGAATAGTGTTTACAGCAGTTAAATTCATTGTCATGAATGTAATAGAAGAAGTGCATATACAATAGCCAATGTCATATATATATATATATATATATATAGAGAGAGAGAGAGAGAGAGAAAGAGAAGATAGAGAGAGACTGAGGTGGAGATTGTTTTCACACTTCTCCTAGCATATAACAATTTGGTGTGTGAAAACTTTTATTTGTCTTGCGAGAACACATTTAACCGAACAGATATGTCATATATAAATGCGACACCGCAACATCACACTTTCATTTCGCATTATGACTTGGTGTGCGAGCATTCTTCTCTATTTGTAGTAAACCGAAACAGATAGACGCAGTTCAAACCAGGTAAATGTTTTTTGTGAACTGGTATCAACAGTTAACATTCCTAGCGCCATACGAAAAGGTGTTTCCACATATTTTATTCCTTTAAGCCTGCTAGAAAATATATGTGTTTTATACTTTTACAATCGAATTAATTTCTCTGTTTTATTTGTCCAGAAAACCAGCAGCAAGCCTACAGTGGAAATGTTTTTGTAAAATATATAATTTAGTTAATTCAACCTAAGGAAAAATGTCTTTCGTTGTTGAAAAATTAACAGTCGTCGGGCAGTGTTGTTAATTTGATAGAAAGTATATATATTTGCTTTAAAGTGATTGGATATGTGTGAGAGCAGCAATGATATATGGGAGGTCAACTACAAGATTCTGGTCGCCTATTAACACGAAAAAAAGTAAATAGACACATTTTTATTATCCCGTATGTAATTCTGCTTACAATTTAACTTATATATATCTTTATGCTCTGTACGTGTGTGTATAGCTATAAAAGGCCCTCCATTTGTTGTTGCGCAAAACTTTGTAGGTGATATATTAAAAAATGCCGACCTGGAATTTTGTAAAGAACTGTATATAGATCGATTTGAACAAGAGTTGCACATTTAACTTGTAACCGTGTTTGATAGAATTTGGTCTGTCTTGTCATTTGGAGTTCAAATTACGTTTCCAGTATGTAATAACAGAACTGTTGAAATCTTGATATCTGGAATACCCAGTGTACATCAATTGCCTTTGTTTAAAATAATGTTTTTCATCATGTGAATGACACACCGAGAAAGTGGTCTTGCTTGAGTCACTGTGATACAATGCCTTTTTCATGTTGTAGCGCGTCAATTTGCGGGTACGCGCAAAAAAATATTGTTTGTGGTGATTTATTGAAGAATTTTTAATGCGAAAGTGCATTGAATTTCCAATAAAGAACATTTCTTTGACTTTCTGACCATTTGCACTCTACTGTTTTTTTTCAAATTTGATGCGCACTTGATGTCCCTCACGGAATTGCACTGTTTGCTCAAGATTGTCATATTGTTAACTTGTTAGTTACTGCACTTGCTCACCAAATAATTTGTGTAAATAAAGCTGTAATAGTAGCTACCTAGGGGAGACACCAAGAAGCTGCTCTCAGTTCTATTAATCTGCACTTATTGAAAAGCCTTACTAGTCAATGTATACCATTCGTCAGTTATTCCTCCAAGAAAGATGTCATTAAAAGAGGCCACGAAGCTGATGAAAAAATATTTAATTACTTTTCGAGGAAACGTCTGAAAAACATATGGCAGTATATACGGCACTTGTTACCAATCCACAAAAGACAGATCTGAATTGGCTTAGAAATACATACCGCACATACTAAGCCTTTAATATATGTTGGTAAATCGTGCGATTCAAATCAATCAACTTCTGTTTTATATTAGGTTAAAATGTGGTAATAAACTTTGAATTCGCAGTACAGATAACTTAGAAGCCTTACCAATCATAATGAAATGCCAGAATTTCTCCATTCCATGAATCCAGTTATAGGTCAATAATAAAAATGAGCAGAATTCTGAAATTATTTCAAATTGTGAGAGAAATCTAAATATTTAAAGATAATTTGTTCTTACTAACTAAATGAATCAAATAACAAATTCCGTACTAGGATTTATGAAGATTCACTTCTAAAATCTTATCTTCGAAATATTTGCGAAGTGCAAAGTGGAGCAGTTCATTCTACATAATTAATAATTTGTGAGTCCCTTCCAGCAAATGAACACACACGATGAAACTGTAGGCTGATAGTTTGTGAAAAAAGAAAATTGAATATATATATATATATATATATATATATATATATATATATATATATATATATATACTATTTTGTATTAAAAAAATATTATTACATCAACTTGCATAATGTGCAGACTATGACTAATTGGTTTCACGTCAGTAGTAGCTAGAGCCAAATTCAACAACAAATTCACCCAGCATAATAAAGTTATAACTCAAACACGTACATAAAGAAATAAATATACGCTCATAATTGAATATATGAACGTAAGTATATACATGTACACATACATTAAGCGTACAAACAAACATGCAAACTGCAATACAAGCACATACGCATTAAATATGCTTGATTCTAATTTGTCAGTTTATGCAAATATGCCTTTGCAAACATGGAGCCATTCAAACACGAAGAATTTATTGAACTCATCATTTATGCTTGATGTCATTTATTGCAATTAAACCGTAAGGCCCTTTATCTGTAACACATACGTATGGTGGAAGTTCAATGGTGGATTAGCGCCACGGATTGGGTAAGTTTTTGTAAACTAAATGCCATTTAATATATCATACGTCATACCTGTAAACGGTACCAAAACTGTTGTTTTACAAACTTCGAAATTAACATCCATATTGAACAACACTTTCTCCGGAAAAGCCTTGTACTACTGCTTCAATAGGCATCAATAATAACATTTCGTTGCAAAAATGACGTCGTTCAATGAAAAATATAATAGTAATATATTAAATTTTGAAGTGGATGCTACGAAGTCGAATTGTCGAATAATTTGTTAATTAGGTACTGCACACCTAGTAATAAACCAGTTCAATTATGACTACAATGATAAACAAAAATCAGTAGGAACGGAAAGCCTAATCTTACATGCATATTCGCTTCTTGTCTGCTGGCGAATTATCAGTAGAAGCCGGTATTACGCCCTATACTCACTATATAATTGGGTCAGGAAAGTAGGATATTTGGATGATATAAACTCCTTTACGAATGTCCATACAAGCCGTAGTAGAGTTAACTTGATATATGTTCTTCGATAATGCTACTTAAAAACCAACTCCGGAAAATATATTATACATACCAAGTCTATAAAATGTACCAAAACTATAGTCGTTGTGTCGGTACGTGATGCCAAATCTATGGTACAATCACAATGGATTCTCTCATTTAGAACGTATGTTGCCGGCTGATTTTGATATATGCCAACACGGCTTTACGAAAGACAGGTCGAAAACTACTAATATGCTCTCTATGTGGAAACATGTATTTACATTAGATGAGAAAACGTTAGATGCATTAATTGTATTTATAGATATCTCAAAAGCTTTTGACTCTATATTTTTTGATGCTATTTTGAATGCGATTAATTTATTGAATATTGATCCGAATATGTTTAGATAACTTAGATACTATATATATAATCGCAGAATGAGTATTCAAGTAAACGATTTGATATCTAAATCGAAATGGGTAACAAGTGGAGTTCCACAGGGATCAAGTTTGGGGCCAATTTTATTTAAAATTGTATTTGCACATTTGGAAACTAAGATCCCTAACGGTCGAGTTTGCAAATTCGCTGATGATTTGAAAATAATCTTTCCAATTGATCCAAATAATGTCGAATTCTCCAAAAATAATGTGACACTAGATTTGTATGATTTAAGTAGATACTTGTTAACACTAGGGCTGAGAATAAACAGTAAAAAGACGAGAGCTTTAAAAATAGGTAACAGAACAGAATTTAATTATGTTTATTTTCATGATGCTGAGATTACCGATGTTTTTGAGATTAAACTTATGCAAGAAATTAAGGATTTAGGAATAACTATTCATTGTACGGCTTCTGCTGAGAGACATATTGAAAGGATAGTAGGCAGTGCCAAGAACAGATGGGCACTAATAAATAGAAATATATCATCAAATGAGATAAAATTTAAAATGTTTATAATATGGATTAGACCGATACTAGAATATGCTGCCGCTACTTGGAATCATTTAACAAAGGGTTTGTCTAATAAGATAGAAGCTGTACAAAGAAAAGTTGTGAAACAAATTATTCCTATCTCCTGCACTATATACGCCACTAGATTACAGTTTGTATCACTGCATCCTTTATGGTTTCGGAGGATGTGCTATTGCATAAAAGCTTTCCATTTGAACCAGTGGACTGGTGCCTATATGAATCCAATAAGAAAGTGTCATGAAATTGGAACTAGATCTGGTCATTTTGCAATATCTCCACCATTGGTGGGGAATGTTGCGAGCAAGCTATTCTCTTTTTCAAAAATTTACAAAATTTACAATCAATTGCCAAAGGGGCTTAGAGAAACGCCTCCATCTAAAATGTCTTTTAGATTTTTATCTACCTAACTAGAAAGAGTGTTCAATCCTGCTGATATTTTTAATTTTGATTATGATAATACTTTCTCATGGTTAAATAAAAGACAGGAATAATTGTTTTTCAGCAGCATAATTTCTCGAGATTCGAGTCTTTAAATTTTGTATTATTAAAACTAAAATGTTATGCATTATATCATCTTGTTAATCAACCAATGCATACAATCGAAATTATTAGTCATGGTTTTGAAGTTAATATTTTGCTGTGTGTAAGCATTCGGGTTCTCAATGCCGCGTTTTGCGTACGCGGGTAATAGCTGTACACGGGCAGTTACACAAAGATCCGATATTTCACATTTTCCAATTTTGTTTTGTCTTTGATCGGGTTGACTCATTTTTACTTCAACTGGAAATGCGGTTCTATCACATCTTTGTTTACTGGCGACGTTTCGGTGCCTACTTTCCAGCACCATCATCAGGCAACACAACACTGATCACAATAGCAGATTTAAGCAAATGTGGTAACCTCGTTCCAAAACCATTCTATTTATATATATTTGACTCAACACTATTTTAATCATAGGATTTGTCTCAGTAACTAAACTCAATATATAACTTTTTATAATTAGCAGACCAATCATTACCTCACCTATACATCATCTCATCTCGTATGCAGAATATTTTAGGGGAGAGAGACAGTATCGAACCTTTTGTTATTTGTTATAACTGTTTTGCTACTATGTCACGGTAATCAAAATTTAAAAATGCTAAAACTAAAACCTTGACTATCATATACTGTATTTTATTTAAAGCCGGGAACTCTAATGTATACAATGGTGTGTGAGGTATTGCGCACATAGCAACAAATTAGTTCAAATATGGAGCAGCAAGTTACGTAGATGGATGGAGAGTGAATGTTATAGCGACGCTTAGGTGAACGATTAAAGAGAGAAAGATAGAGATAGTCTGGACAACTGACGTTTTTCAAAAAAACTAATCGTAAGCACAATGCGAAGTTAATCAACTATTGGAAATAATTGCATAAGAATATTTGCTCATATGACTAAAATAATTCATTATATCTATATACATATATATCTAAATATAATATCGTAACACCTTATATATATATATATATATATATATATATATATATATATATATAGAGCTAGAGAAAAAAGGACCATTGATAATTATTAAACATGAATAATTTCTATTCTTATTATATATTTATTTATTACGTTAGTCACACCTTATATCAATATATAAAATACATGTCAATATGTATAAAAACATATATATGAATATAAGCAACAGTATGAGACCAACATCCCTAATCATATATATATATATATATATATATATATATATATATGTACATTAGTAATATATATGTACTAGGTTATGCATCGAGACATCAGGAGTATATGCGATACCTTGCAAAGAATGTAATCTCAGGTATATAGGCGAAACCATGCGACCTATAAAGGTTCGTAGAGGTGAACATAAGACAGCCTGCAAATATGGACACATTCAAAGATCAGACCTAGCTAGGCATTCGAAGGAAACGGGTCATGAAATAGACTGGGAAGGATGTAAACGCATCGCGTTATGCAACCGCAACAGATTAACTAGACTAATTAGAGAGTCAATTGAAATAAAATCAGGAAAAGGTGTAATGAATGTAACATCGGTAGAAAAATCATTGGGCCCAATATTTAATGAAGCATTTTCTATGGTCAGAAAACGTGAGGCTGCGGAACATGAATTAAGTGGGAACCTAAGTAAAAAACCTCGCTTATAGAAAACTGGTTGCGAATGATCTGTACCAATATCAATTTCCTATATACTTATTTTTCTCAATAAAAATGTTCCAAAAGACGGTATACCGATTTAGCAAGGGTTAGTAGATAGAACATTAGATAAGACACATTTGACTTACATTGTTGCTTATATTTTATATATTTATGTAAGGTAGGAATATCTTAATAAATGAATAATACGTTAGTCCTAGAGAAGATATTCATGGTTAATAGCTACCATGTATCCTTTTAAGAGGAAACCAAAATGTGATAGATAGACGGATATATAGATAGGCCTATCGGTAGATTGATAGGTATATATATCATATACACATATATATATATATATTATATATATATATATATATATATATAAGACATTTAACTCACACTGTTGCTTATATTTATATATATATGTTTTTATACATATTTATATGTATTTTATATATTTATATAAGGTGTGAATAAATAAATATACAATTTGATTAATTGGTAAATAAAAAAACAGTAAGAAAAGAGAAAAATAATAATTTATTAGAAATATGCAAACGTATATATATATATATATATATATATATATAGGATTAAAGATATTGGACCCACACTGTTGCTTATATATATATATATTATATATATTATTATATATATATATGTTTTTTATACATATTGATATGTATTTTATATATTAATATAAGGTGTGCATAACCTAATAAATATTTATTACTAATGTACATATATATATATATATATATATATATATATATATATATATATATATATATAGGATTAGGGATGTTGGTCTCATACTGTTGCTTATATTCATATATATGTTTTTATACATATTGACATGTATTTTATATATTGATATAAGGTGTGACTAACGTAATAAATAAATATATAATAAGAATAGAAATTATTCATATTTAATAATTATCAATGGTCCTTTTTCTCTCTCTATTTATATATATATATATATATATATATATAAAGGTGTTACGATATTATATTTAGATATATATGTATATAGATATAATGAATTATTTTAGTCATATGAGCAAATATTCTTATGCAATTATTTCCAATAGTTGATTAACTTCGCATTGTGCTTACGATTAGTTTTTTGAAAAACGTTAGTTGTCCAGACTATCTCTATCTTTCTCTCTTTAATCGTTCACCTAAGCGTCGCTATAACATTCACTCTCCATCCATCTACGTAACTTGCTGCTCCATATTTGAACTAATTTGTTGCTATGTGCGCAATACCTCACACACCATTGTATACATTAGAGTTCCCGGCTTTAAATAAAATACAGTATATGATAGTCAAGGTTTTAGTTTTAGCATTTTTAAATTTTGATTACCGTGACATAGTAGCAATACAGTTATAACAAATAACAAAAGGTTCGATACTGTCTCTCTCCCCTAAAATATTCTGCATACGAGATGAGATGATGTATAGGTGAGGTAATGATTGGTCTGCTAATTATAAAAAGTTATATATTGAGTTTAGTTACTGAGACAAATTCTATGATTAAAATAGTGTTGAGTCAAATATATATAAATAGAATGGTTTTGGAACGAGGTTACCACATTTGCTTAAATCTGCTATTGTGATCAGTGTTGTGTTGCCTGATGATGGTGCTGGAAAGTAGGCACCGAAACGTCGCCAGTAAACAAAGATGTGATAGAACCGCATTTCCAGTTGAAGTAAAAATGAGTCAACCCGATCAAAGACAAAACAAAATTGGAAATATGTGAAATATCGGATCTTTGTGTAACTGCCCGTGTACAGCTATTACCCGCGTACGCAAAACGCGGCATTGAGAACCCGAATGCTTACACACCGCAAAATATTAACTTCAAAACCTTCTTGAGGATCAAATATGATGCGACAGTGGTCACACTTATGAATCAGTACAAGCGGAAGAAGATGCAGATTGTTAGGCAAGTGGAAAATACCTCGTTCCTTAATAAATGTTTAAAATTTAATGTTATACCGAAATGTTTTAGATTTAAACTTTCATTCGTTTTGGATAAAGTAGGAAATACTCTTAAGCATGAGCTTTGTTTACATTTAATAAAAATATCGATTAATAAACTAAACAAACGTAAATTTGAACTGATTAGAGAGAAGACAAAAATAAGGTCCATATTACTGGCGAGATTATGTATGTTGGATTTCAAACATATTGAAGATTTCACAGACAAAACGAGGGATAATGAAATTAATAAAATTAGACAAAGGCATGAAAAAAAACTAGCAAAATTGGGAATTAATTGCCCTTTGAGAAATAAGAGAATTGAAGAGGTCATGTCCAAACGTTTAGTTAATTTATCGAGAATGGATCTCAAGGAAGACCAAAAACAAATTCTTAATCTTGGACTTAATACTGCGATCCCTATTGATTTCGTACCTAGGAATGAGATAATTACAGAAACAGTTAAGATTGCCCAGTTTCTCCCAGACAAATATAAGACTAGGTTTGAATTGGATGTGTCCAAGGCGGTGTTAGAGCACAAAGTGGTGAGATGCAAGCAGAGTTATGATCTAAAACGCTTAAGAGCAGAATTATTATCCAATAAAGTAATATGCCTCAAGGCAGATAAAGGTGGTGCAACGGTACTTGTGAACCGGTCAGATTATGAATTGAAAGTGTATGAACAATTAAATAATTTAGAGGTTTATAATAAAATAAATAAAGATCCATCTGATAAGTTACAAGGACAAGTTAAGACTATAATTAATAGAATGATTGAGTCGAAGGAATTAGAACCAGGACTTGGGAATTCATTAATACAACGTGAAACAGTCCCTCCGAGAGTTTATGGTCTAGTGAAGATTCATAAACAGGGGAATCCACTTAGATTAATAGTTAATGTACATAACTCACCAACGTATAGATTGTCGAAATTTCTATGCAACAGAATTAGAAAATATACTTATTTCCTAGATTATACATTAAAGAATACATATCATTTTATTGACATTATTAGTAGATATAACTTGAATGATAATGAAAGAATGGCTAGCCTGGACGTTGTATCGATGTATACAAATGTCCCGGTACAAGTAAAATTATAAAGTGAGAAGTGTTGTTTAACGGAGTTTCGAGAGATAATAGAATATAGTAAAATAACGCTAAGAAGTATTAGAGAAATGTTAAATATTTCTATGCCCTCCATCTACTTTGTGATCAGAAATGAATTTTATAAACAAGTTAAATGTATTCCTATGGGAAAACCATTTTTAATTCCGGTTACTAATATTTATATGTTCTGTTTTGAAAATATCTGTTGTTAAAATTTCCTCTCAAGCCAAACTTTTATGTGAGATTCCTGGATGATATGTTTATAATTTGGAATCATGGTGATAATGAGTTAAATAAATTCCTCGAATTAGCCAACCAATTAGGTGAACTAAAGTTTACATTGGAGAAAGAGAATAATGATGAATTACCCTTTTTGGATGTGAAAATAAAACGGAATAGTTCCAGATTGGAAAGAGATATTTTTAGAAAAGAGACTTATTCAGGACTACTTCTTAATTTCTTATCAAATCACCCATATGGAATGAAAATAGGCATTCTTAAATCCATGATATTAAGGAGTCTTAGAATAATGGATAAAGAAAATAGAGAAAAGGAAATGAGGAGATTAAAAGAAATATTCGAACTAAATGGCTATCAGTCAAGTATAATAGATATTTTATTAGATGAGATTTTATAGAGATTTAATAATAATATAATAAACAAAGTAAAGAAGGAAACAGAACCAGATAGGCACAAAATTATGGTGTTACCTGATTCAAAATTGAGCAGGAAAATTAGAATAATAGCAGCTAAATACAATATTAATACAGTTTTAAGACAATCCCTTACTATAGGCAATAAACTACCTAACCAAAAAGAAAGAGTAGAACCACTCGAGACATCAGGAGTATATGCGATACCATGCAAAGAATGTAATCTCAGGTATATAGGCGAAACCATGCGACCTATAAAGGTTCGTAGAGGTGAACACAAGACAGCCTGCAAATATGGACACATTCAAAGGTCAGACCTAGCTAGGCATTCGAAGGAAACGGGTCATGAAATAGACTGGGAAGGATGTAAACGCATCGCGTTATGCAACCACAACAGATTAACTAGACTAATTAGAGAGTCAATTGAAATAAAATCAGGAAAAGATGTAATGAATGTAACATCGGTAGAAAAATCATTGGGCCCAATATTTAATGAAGCATTTTCTACGGTCAGAAAACGGGAGGCTGCGGAACGTGAATTAAGTGGGAACCTAAGTAAAAAACCTCGCTTATAGAAAACTGGTTGCGAATGATCTGTACCACTATCAATTTCCTGTATACTTATTTTTCTCAATAAAAATGTTCCAAAAGAGGGTATACCGATTTAGCAAGGGTTAGTAGATAGAACATTAGATAAGACACATTGGACTTACATTGTTGCTTATATTTTATATATTTATGTAATGTAGGAATATCTTAATAAATGAATAATACGTTAGTCCTAGAGAAGATATTCATGGTTAATAGCTACCATGTATCCTTTTAAGAGGAAACCAAAATGTGATAGATAGACGGATATATAGATAGGCCTATCGGTATATTGATAGGTTTATTCTATACACATAATATATATATATACATATATACGGACATTAATCATTTTAGACATTACCACTAAAATTATATATTTATTTAAAATGCTAAATATATATATATATATATATATATATATATATATATATATATATATATAGGATTAGGGATGTTGGTCGCACACTGTTGCTTATATTCATATATATATGTTTTTATACATATATTTATAATGTGTTTATATATTTATATGAATTATTGAATAAATAAATATACGATTTGATTAGTGGTAAATAAAAATACAGTAAGAAAAGAGTAAAAATAATAATTTATTATTAGAAATATGCAAACAGTATATATATATATATATATATATATATTTACATATATATAAATAGGATTAAAGATATTGGACCCACACTGTTGCTTATAAGTATATATATATATATATATATATATATATATATATATATACCTATATATATATATATATATAGGATTAGAGATGTTGGTCCCACACTGTTGCTTATATTCATATATATGTTTTTATACATATTGACATGTATTTTATATATTGATATAAGGTGTGACTAACGTAATAAATAAATATATAATAAGAATAGAAATTATTCATGTTTAATAATTATCAATGGTCCTTTTTCTCGATATATATATATATATAAAGGTGTTACGATATTATATTTAGATATATATGTATATAGATATAATGAATTATTTTAGTCATATGAGCAAATATTCTTATGCAATTATTTCCAATAGTTGATTAACTTCGCATTGTGCTTACGATTAGTTTTTTTTTTGAAAAACGTCAGTTGTCCAGACTATCTCTATCTTTCTCTCTTTAATCGTTCACCTAAGCGTCGCTATAACATTCACTCTCCATCCATCTACGTAACTTGCTGCTCCATATTTGAACTAATTTGTTGCTATGTGCGCAATACCTCACACACCATTGTATACATTAGAGTTCCCGGCTTTAAATAAAATACAGTATATGATAGTCAAGGTTTTAGTTTTAGCATTTTTAAATTTTGATTACCGTGACATAGTAGCAATACAGTTATAACAAATAACAAAAGGTTCGATACTGTCTCTCTCCCCTAAAATATTCTGCATACGAGATGAGATGATGTATAGGTGAGGTAATGATTGGTCTGCTAATTATAAAAAGTTATATATTGAGTTTAGTTACTGAGACAAATCCTATGATTAAAATAGTGTTGAGTCAAATATATATAAATAGAATGGTTTTGGAACGAGGTTACCACATTTGCTTAAATCTGCTATTGTGATCAGTGTTGTGTTGCCTGATGATGGTGCTGGAAAGTAGGCACCGAAACGTCGCCAGTAAACAAAGATGTGATAGAACCGCATTTCCAGTTGAAGTAAAAATGAGTCAACCCGATCAAAGACAAAACAAAATTGGAAAATGTGAAATATCGGATCTTTGTGTAACTGCCCGTGTACAGCTATTACCCGCGTACGCAAAACGCGGCATTGGGAATTAGTCATGTTTCCCTTCTTTTCTTGCAAAATGTTACACTCGAATTATACCTTAAATTTTCCTATTTTTGATGAAGAATCTATTACTCTTTACAGCCGAACTTTCTGATGCTGATAAATTGTACAGTTCAACTAATTGCACATATTTATGTGCTGTGATATCTTTTTATATTTTACATTTTCTAATTTTATTATTTGATGGAACATTTGTGGTTTGAATCCAAATAAAGATATACTATTCTATTCTGTTCTAAACGATTTGGACTGCTCGTATGATCAAGGTTGTGACAGATGGCGCCTTTAATCGACTTTAAGTTTCTTTACTACATTGATGGTTTAATTAAACTGCCGTCTGATACTTACATGTCACAGGGATGCACTAAACACAAAGGTGGTGTGATTAAAGTATGTTTTCATCCAGAATTTGATATATCATTCTGGTATAAATTGAATCTTCCTTCTTTTTATCTCCTTTTTCGAAATTCCAATCTGTCATTATAGAATAGACAAAACACTGCAAGGGGAATTATTATTGAATTAAAGCTTTGTATAATTAAACGTACATTGGCTGCGTGGGCGGTGATATCAATTACGTCAATCAAGGTCACGGAGTTGATAAAAATCCCTAACACTTATTTGCATACATTTGCTAGTATTAATTATGAACTGTAAATTGTATAAAAGGCAATTCATCAGGCAAACTAGGAACGCATCACGTACTGGTCAGAGTTTTCCGCGCACTGGGCTAGACCTAAGTCTGTTGCTCTAACAACTATGTCACCCTGCCGCACGATACACAAATTTTCAATTATATGCTAACTAATTATAACTAGGATATGGTGTCCATAGTGACAGTTTGAGAGTGGCTAATCTGAACTTTAGTTCTAACATAATGCATATCGGCTATTCAGGAGAGAAATTCTAACCAAAGGACATTAGTTAGAACATAACTGAAGACTGTTTGTAGTGTGCGACAGGATGCTTCAGTTTCGAGTCCCATCTCTCTGATGAAATTATAGACAGTAGGCCAAACAATGGAAATTCTACTGGAGGATTGAAATTTTCTACGTTATACTGGAAAAATATATATATATATATATATATATATATATTATATTATATATTATATATATATATATATATATATACTGTGATTAGAATTTATATCAAGATTGCAATTATATTTTAAACAATAGTCTTTTCTATAATATGTTTTCAGAGAAACAATAATCTTATAAATACAATCAATGATCAAATGCATAAATGTTCATTCACGAAAGAAGTATAATTGCTAACCGCACATGGGCGTAGTAAATAGTTTCTGATAAAATACTTTGAAGCTCAGCCCTCAGAATTTCTACATCTTGGAACTTGAATCAACAGGTTTCGAATTCTAAAATAAAAATGCTTATTTAGTAATCGACAGGATAAAATGCCTGGCTAATGAATAAACATGATAGAAAGCCTGGTCTGAGTAAAACTTCAGCTACGATAATGCAGCTATAAACTGGAAACTTAAATAATGGCTTTGTCAAAGACCACGGCTACAAAGCAATCATCTTAAATTTTATTATGTATATATAAAGGAAAGCATGACAATGACATATTTTCCAACATGAAAGAGAAGTATAGGCAAGTCTTGGCTTCGTTGGTTTAGTGTGCGAGTTAAAATACTGAATCAAATGCTCGTTCCATTTCAAATCTAGAATTCGATAACTAGTGTCAACTTAATCCGTGTTTAATAAGGACGAAACCGGCGTAGGTTATAAATTGTATTGCTTGATTATGCTATCCTTCGGCTATATTGTAGACAAATCTATTATAAAGTCCTTTTATTATACTTTAGTTTAACCTAAATGCCAGGTGGTAATGATTTTGTGGAAGAATTACGTATCTGAGCGGCCTAAAGTAGTATACAATGGGATCCACCTGAAGAATTAACTGATGAAAAATAGCTTATAATGCGTGTCTTTGCTAACATATTTGGTGTGTTCAATGACTGAACCAAATAATTTTGGCTTTAAAATCGGCCGCGGAAATTCAGGCCACATAAAAAAAGCTGGTTTGGCTATCGCAAGAGTTGCGTTGAAGGATTTTGAAAAAAATGCTTCTGGATTCCATTTCTGGCTACGGAGATTATTAATACCACTCATGTTTGCTCAATAAAGATGAAATTCATGTTATAGACGGATTTCTTTTGATTTACTGTGCAATTTATACAGAACATATAAATATATATTTGTGCATGCGTTTAATGTTTATTGACTTTGACTATGGCCATTAATTATTTAGTTTTAGGTGAAACACATTAGATAGTGCCGGCTTCTACTGATGAGTTGCTAGTAAGCATGAAACCCATATTTACTAGAGATTACACAATTCGTTAACGCTGATTTTGGAATATGTTTGCTTGATCTAATGTGTTACTAGAAACGCAACAACTACTACACAAATACATATATGTTAATTCTTCGTAACAAACACTAGATAAAAGGGCCAGGTGATATTTTCACTATCTACGTTCTTTATTGTCAAATAACACCAAAAGTCGATTATGTATATACAACAAATGGTCGGGTTCGACTAGATAGTAACTTATCAATGCTGGTTTTGGTGATTACATGATAGTGTTGCTGGAACCTTAGTACTTCGTGTAGGATATATAAAGAGCTTTTTTCATAGATATACTGTGTTATGTAAAACTAAGAAAATTGTAAAACCGACCGTGATTCTGAAGAATCCAATAATATTTTCCTAATTTTCTATTAAGAAGTGATAAACTGTTATTAATAATTGTCATTCGCTTAAATCGAAACAACGAGGCAAAATTTAATAAATATATTGGTTTTTAAGTAATCGTGATCGGCAACGAAGATAATGCAAATTTCGTGATGTATGCTTTGTTAAAGTGGGTAATATCGTTATTATTTAATTCATTGTTCGTATTTATAAATTCACAGAATTTAAAAACAATTTTATTATCCCACATAATATCATATTGCCTCTGTCGATATAATAAATGATGTGTTACTCCAAATATAATTATCTAATAGAAATTGCAACTCTAATGTAAAATTTAACATTACGTTCAGCTTACAGTGAATCGCAGATCTGGATGCCAAAATTTATTTGCCAGTTCTCACGAAAGCCTTCAATGTTTACGAATTTATTCTTATATGTTGTAGACGATTTATTGGACGAATTATAAAGAAATCAATGAATAAATGTTTTCAATATTTACTGAAACAATTGTTTAAGAAAGGGATGGTGAGGAACTACATGCCAGTTTAATAAATTTCTCCGCCGTGCATAAAGAAAATTTGAAAAGACTAATATACACATACGTAGCGCTTTATTTCAAACAAATTTATTCATTCTGCATATAGAAATTTCCATTAGCATGAAATATCGAAACGAGCAATCATATTGTAGGGGTTATTATTTGCTGGGTTGCTATCTAGTTCATGAATCTATACCCATTCTACATTTCTAGGGTGGTTATTATTACTACCCGTGCATCTAACCAGTCTCTGATCCTTTTCGGATGGTTGATATGAGAAGGCCGAAGAAGGGTGTCATAAATGTATTATAAACAATGTAGCACATAGAAATATAATTCACAGTTAGTCCAAATTGAACATGTGTTGGTTGGCAATAAAACATATTTTAATGCAAAACTATGTTTTAAACACCATTCACAATTAAACTAAATTGTCCGTCTCCTAGACGGCAAAGATTAAAATGATTTATGTTTACATAGAAAAATGTTTTATGCACAATCAGTTATTCGCATACAAATGTCTGAATGGAACTGTATTTATGCCATTGACTAAAAATACATGATGATATGAAAAAAAGTCATCGCTAAAAGTTATCACTATAAAAGATTATGTTAATCGTTTAAGGACTTCAATGACAAAACTCACAAATGTTTAGTTCACTGCTTGCTATGGTTCTAACTCCGTTCATTATATTAATACATTGTTCTCTGAAGTTCGGATAGTCCAAATTCTCCAACTAAGCGAAATAAGTTCACTGTGACACAATAGTCCACCGCGTGTTTCATTCGTATCGCGCGCGGTTCTGTCTATATCATAAAACCCTTTTTTACATATAAAATTGCAGTTCAAGAAATATCGATTAAAACTGCTTGAAACTCACAGAGATTGTTTCTAAAATCACCGTTAAGAGGAATATGGTATAAGAACAGATTTAGATTATTTGACCTTAAAGAGCACTGTATCGAACATCGTTGGGTAGTAACACGTAGCCGCGTGTTACAATATTTTTGTATTCAATCAAATGCGAAATCTGTTTGTCCTAAGCTGCACTTGTAAAATTTTAAAATAGAAACAACAGAACATATTACATTAACATTAGCATCACGCACCTAGAAGCAAGATTAATATTCCACCTTACACAAATTGTTGAACTACTAAGGGACACAACAATACTGCCGAACAATGTTACATGTAGGTCAGCATTAATTAAAAGAACATTCGTGCAAGCAATAGCCAACAGATTTAAAGCCCAATAAAAACTCAAATCGAAGGCAGAGAATTAAACGGATAGCAATCATTGCTTAGTTATATATGTTAATCAACAAAATTCGCACACATAAACGCACCTATGCATACTCTAACATGCAAGACTTATTAATCCATTATTTCATAATATTGGTACAAAGTTCAAGCATATTATTCATATCTGAATGTGAATTCTTAAAATGTGACTTCCATTCTTCGTTATACAAGCTAACTAGTATACTTGGAAATGCCCAGATGGAGATAGTATCTTGTGTTTAGGACAAGAAATGCACACTCAATGTAAACTTCCACTTCTGAAAAACATCTGATAGTAAATTATGCATTTTGATATGAAATCAAGTAATTTCTTTTTTGATTTTTTAATGTTTTTATAGTTTCCTACGGTAATCCAATTTAAACTGCCGAACATTCTTAAAAGAAACAAATACATGAATATGTTAAAATAATTTCCAATATAATGGAGCCAAAGGAAGAAATTTTCAATTATGTTAATGCCGACCCGACATCAATCATTGGGACACACAATTCTGACGAACAGTTACCAAAGAATTGTACATCGACGACGCAAAAGATCAGCTGCAAGGAATCTGAACATATCAACAAAAACAATCATAATAATAACTGGAATGAAGAGATGGGTAACAGCGCCAACTCGTTAGCATCACATAACGCAAGTCTAATGACAACTTTTGATGATAAATTGGATAACGACTTCCGACAGCTTTTGGCACGTCTTGGCTTAACTAACTACTACCCACAAAGATTAAAGCTATTTGAAATATTGCAAATTAACCGGTATTGTTTGCTTGACACCGTAACCGATCAAGATGAAGAGGGTACATTGGAAGACAGTAATCAGGCAGAGACAGAACTGATTAATCTATATTTTAACCGGCTGCTTCGTTTAGATGCAAGCGTTCGTGATTTGTGCTCAGGTGGCTATATGCCTGATTCAAGTTTAGTAACAAATACAAGAAATATATCAATAGCTAACGACCCAATACATCCAATGACACTTCAAATGACACTAGTATATTGTGCTGACGACCAACTGCGAAGATGGATGTTTGGTAAACTGGCCTCCTGTAAATTGAGTGTACCCTTACTAATGCCAGCAAAACCGCAAATCTCTTCAAATTGGAACGGATCATTGGTAGAGCATCAATGTCTTATATTTGTTAAATGGGCGCTCGGGGGTGTTCGTATGACCTGGTTGCAGAGAAAACACACAGGTGAAAAATCTGTGAGCTTAGAAAGCAAAGCAGAAGGTTCAAATATACAACAAAATCTTCAATCGTCGGCTTCACAACAATTAGCACAATGCAAGCTCACAGCAGGCCATCGACTCGCCGTGGTCTCATTTATTCGTTTAGCGAATGTGACGGACCAGGAACAGCAGAAACTGGAAGGTGCCACGCACAGCTGTCTATCTAAATCGGGTCTTCTCAACAGCCTGTTAAATTCATACAGATACAGTACATTCTTTACAAGAGATTGCCCTTCAAATCTAGAAGGCAGTCTGCCAAGATTGATGCAGGGTGTTGTCGAGGCGGCTTGGTACTTTCCTGGTGACAAAAATGAAAAAATATTCCACGAGGCGATACTCTTTTTGAATCTCCGCGGAAATGCGCTAATGTTACCTGAACAGGTTGATAGTATTAAAATGTATTCTTAACTTTATTAGTTAACGAAGTATGCATTATATTGTAACACGCGGCTCCGTGTTACAACCCAACGAAGGTCAATTTTACAAACGCTGTGCTCTTTAAGGTCAAATATTCTAACTCTGTCCTTAAACAATATTTCTCTTAGCTGTGATTTTAGGAACAATCTTTTTTAGTCTCAAGCAGTTTCAATCGATATTTATTGAACTGCAATTTTATTTGTAATTAATAGTGTTGTAAACGCCCCGGCTTCAAGTAAATGCCGTACGACGTTACAAACTCGGTTAAGGTGCTCTGAATAGAGATTAGTTGCTGATATGGGGGCCCTTAAGAGGGCCAGGTAATACGTTCGCTTGAAGTCTTCCGAAGTGAAGATGTCCTAGAGCCTTGGGTGGACTCTGGTTGAGTTTTGGCTCCCGTGGGTGAGCTGTGATCGCGTTGTGTATGGTGTCATGCAGGTCCTGCACTCAATTGGCTCGTCTCTCTGGTATCTCGCATCAAGACGAGTAGGGATTGACAACCGGTAAAGTGCAATATGCGCTGACAGCCGATCGAGCAAATACGCGAAGCAGGTAGAATGCAAATGCCACAACTGACTTGCATGGTAAATTACCGTGCTTAAATAGCATGCAATGTGTGCTTGCATACTATTGGTTAAACGTCGTTTAACGTGGTTAAACGGCAATTTGCTTTTTTCTCATTGGTGCAACGTAAATAGATTTGAATTTTATTTACGCAATATGTCACCGATTGATTTGTGTCGTTACAACACTTTCCTCTCTGAAAAAAAGAAAAAATATTCCTCTCTGCGAGGCTAGATAAGAAATGCATGACAGAGTTCGAACCAAGTTAAGGGAAAATATGATGAACCATAAGTGCTGGGCTTAAATATGCTTGTTGGTTGCTTCAACAATGATATGATGCCAGGTAACCACTAGGAATTGCTACACAAATTGTTAGCTCTAGTGGACGGTCATAGCACGTGAGGCAAAATAGAGCAGTGTAAGTTTTTGGAGCCGCAGCGTGAAGATTTCGAGGTAACTCGCCTCTGAATTTGCCAGGTTTAAGATAAAAACCTAAGCAGGTTGGATCGTTGTCAATGTGTTTGTATACGACCAAAGGAGCTAAAGTGCTCGACGTTGTGGTCATGGCATTTGTAGTGGTCTTTGTGAAATGGATAAAGTTGAGATATGCATTGAAAGTGGCCTGTACCATGATATGAAGCTGATCACTACTTAGTGTTGCTACACGAAAACGTTAGCAACTAAGTAGCTGGTCATACCAAAATGGGCAGTGTAATGTCATGTGTGAGAAGTACATTATAATGTGAAATATATATACATTAAAATCAAAGGTAATTGCATAAAAAAAATGTATACGAACATTGCCTCAGAGGTGGCATAATACCAAAGAACTGTTCAAAAATGCTACACAATTGTTAGCTAAGAACAGGTGGTTATGCCACGTGAGACAAATACTAAAAATTAACGTAAAGTTTAAAAAAAATTTATAGTTAAATGTTAATGTTTAAAAAAAAATTAATTACGCGTTATACAAAGCAGGTTGAGATTGTGGGCAGACGGAGACTGAGACGTGTGAAGAAGGTTGAACGCTCTCAGGATCAGGTGGTTCGATAAACGGTTTTAACCTGTCTATGCTTACTGATATCGGTGTAGCGCCTTGCATAATGATGAAGTATTTTGGCTGTTTTAGTAAAATCGGGTAAGGACCGCGATACTTGGGTTGTAGTGGTGCAACAACAGTATTGTTGCGAACGAGTACTCTCTTGCAGCTGTGGAGCTGTGGGTGAACGAAGACTGGACGAGGCGTGTGTCTCGGCTGCTGTTCGGACATGTTACTGAAATGAAGTCGAAGGCGGGTAGCTTCGTCTTGTGGGTCATCTTGTACCGGTAGTAGACGTGGGAGCTGACTAGGCAGGCGTAGATCCATGCCATACAAGAGTTGTGACACAGACGTTTTAATGGATTCTCGAGTACGAGAACGCATGGCCAGCAGAACTAAAGGTAGTGCATCGACCCAGTTGTCATTAATGGACGGGGATGCTAAAGCTGCTTTGAGTTCCCTATGCATTCTCTCTACCATGCCATTAGCTTGGGGATGGTAGGCAGTCGTCTGGCGTAGGATGCATCCCATGTACCGCAAGTTGGTTTTGAAACGATCAGATGAGAAACAAGTGCCTCTGTCCGTGATGACCTCATTGGGAACACCGTAATTGGATATCCATGCAGAGATAAAATCGTTAGTTACTTCGTCTGCAGAAATGGTGCCAAGAGATAATGCCGCAGGCCACCGTGTAAATTTATCAATCATAGTTAGAAGGTAGCTGAAACCTTGAACCTTTGTCAGATGAACTATGTCGATGTGGACGATAGCTAGGCGAGAAGTAGACCGAAAATTTTGCAACTTAGAACGAGTGTGTCGTGTGATCTTGTTTTTCTGACAAATTGCACACTCTGAGACACATCGTTTAACATTCTGCCTAAGTCTATGACCCCAGAAACGATCTGTAAGAAGTCGGACAGTCGCTTGGCTTCCTGGGTGAGGAATTGAGTGAATTGAATCGAAAACCTTCCTCTGAAGGCTGGTCGGCAGAACTGGCTTGTTGGGCTGCGTACCCGTGAAGTATACGATTGGAAAGCCTTCCCACAGACGGCATATGAACTTGGTTGGGTGACGGGCTATTGATCTTTGAATGTGAATGTCACCGCGTTGTTCAGTTCGCAGGAGAGTTAGCGTTAGTGCAGGTTCACTGAGTGCCACGGAGTTGACAGTGAATGGTGACGGCTAAGGTGGTTGTAGAGAGACGTCTGGCCTAGACAGGGCATCTGCAATGAAGTTCTGTTTACCCTTCACGTGAAAGACGTCAAATTGCCATTCGCTTAGACGAGAAAGCTGTCTTTCCACTCTGGCAGGGTACTTGGCGATAGATGAAGTTGCGTTTCGAAGTGCGCTAACTGGTGGTGCATGATCTGTGAAAACAACAAATCTGCTACTGCCAATGATGCTGATAAAATGGCGCACTGCGTCGTGGATGGCGAGAAATTCTCGGCCGAAAGTGTCGTACCTCGTTTCTACTGGTTGGAGAGTACGCAAGTAGAAACTGATAGGCTTCGAACTCCGTCGATCTCTTGTTCCAAAGTGGCTCCAATAGCGAATTCAAAAGCATCTGTCGTGAGTAGAAATGGCTTTTCGAAATCTGGATGCGTTAGCATTGTGGCATTTTTTAACGAGTTGATGGCAAGTCGAAGTAATTCCTCGTCTTCGGATGACCAAGCAATGATGGAATTCTTGCTCAGTCCTTTTCGGTTCCGCAGTTGCCTGCACAAAGGATAAAGTTGTTTTGAAAGGCCTGGAAGAAACTTGCGATAATAGTTTAGTACTCCCAGGATTTTCTGCAAATCGCTCAAAGTCTTTGGTGACTTGATATTCTTGATTGAATTCGTCTTTGACGGCAACGGTTGAATACCTTGGGCCGTGATACGATGCCCTAAGAAGTCGACGGATGAAGTTGCAATCTACGTCTTGTCACAGTTGATCTTGAGTCCGTAGTTGGATAAGCGTGAGAGGACATTTCGTAGATGTTTCGCATGAGATTCTAGATCTAGACTGAATACCATAATGTCATCTAGATATGACATACAATAAGCAGAGTCGTCGCGAAGTATGTTGTCTATGAATCTTTGAAATGTCTGAGTAGCACACTTAAGTCCAAAAAGGCATGTAAAGATATTCAAAAAGGCCAAATGGAGTGATGACTGCAGTTTTATCGATATCCTCTGGTGCTACCGGTATGTGATGGTACGCTTGTCTGAGGTCAATCACTGAGAAGAAATTGCTGCCGTTGAGTTTTTCAAGTAATGTTTTGATATTTGGAATAGGATATGCATCAGATTTTGTCACTGAATTTAGCTCACGGTAGTCTCTACAGGCTCTGTACGATCCGTTTGATTTTGAGACTAAGTGCAGTGGTGACGCCCATGAACCTTTCGATGGTCTGATGATTCCCTCTTCCAAAAGCCTTGAGAATTCTTCTTGGGCAGCTTTCAGCTTAGCAGGAGCCAGTGGTCGCTTCTTTAGTGCAATAGGTTGTCCTTCTGTGACGATATGATGCATCGTGTTGGAGACTCGCAGATCGGATTTGTTAAGATCAAAAAGCGATTTGTATTTTCGAAGAACTGCTGATATCTCTGCTGAATGATGCACTGGGGTTGGCTGAATGACATGTAACTCCAAACGCTCGGAGGCAAGTGTCCAAAAGCTTTGTTCAAGTCCGGTGGAGGGGTCGATGATCTTTGATTGGCAAGATCAACAATGAGCCGAAATTTTAGAAGGAAATCAAGGCCTATTATATTATGTGTGACCTTGGCAATGATGAAGTTGTGGGAAAATTCACGTCGTAGACCTATGTTGAGTGTGCGGTATTGGCAGCCATAAGTTGGTATGGGCTCGCCTGTAGCTGTTACGAGAAGAACGCCTAGCGACATCTCGGCCATTGAATCACCTTTGAGAACTGAGACTGCCACACCTGTGTCTACGATGTACTCTTCGCCAGTTTTGAAATCAAGAAGGTGCAGAAGTTCGTTTGGCTGTTTTGCCGGGTCATGCAAACAAGTAGGCTGGTGATTGCAACCGGCATTGTCTGTTCGGTTCTCTATGTGAAAAATTCGTCGTGGACGAAAAGAGTCGACAGGGATGTCGGATTGTAGTTAGCTTCTTCCCTGTCGCGCCGTTGATGCTGTTGATGTGCAGAAAGTACGGTCTTCTACTTCCTGCGCGAGACGTTTCCCGATGCTGATGCACCCTTGTACCTGCGGTCTGTTGTCCTTTCCGTCAGCTGTGGAAATTGGCACTCATTCGGAAATTCTTCGGAACGACAAAGACAAACTTGGCAAGCATAAAAAACTTCTGGTGGTTATAACACCAGTTCTTTGGAGCATATTTATTAAATGATTGCGGAGATCTCGATCGCCGCCTACCATTATAATTTGACTTGGAAACGAATTTTGGTCGAGCATTCACATGGTTTATCTCCGATTTGGTAATGGCCAATCCTTCTAGAACTTTGGCCATGTTCGCCACTGTTCTCTCTAAGGAGGAGATTCTATCATCTTGCGGGGGTGAAGAAAAGGATGATGGATTCACTTTGGGTTCCAAAACCCTATATTCTAACTCACATCTCTCAGATAAGTCATCTATAGAGAGAGTGTTGGGAGCTGTCTGGCAAAGAGTTTTAATGTTTGGGGAAGATTGTTAATAAAAACAACCTTAGCTTCATGGTCAGAAATGTTGGTTTTATACCAACGTTTCCGTAATTCCCTCAGTATTTCTATGGGGCCAAGATTTAGCATATCTAACTGCGCATATTTGTTTATTATCTGCTCAGTTTCCGTGGGTCCAAGCAAGGATTCTACCTCGTTTTGTAGGCCCAAAATAGGATTAGGTAGCTTCCTAATGGCCTCAAGCTTAGGATAAATCCGTCGCTGCAATTCAGAAGGTAGTTTAGCAAAACCTTTGACAGTTTTTGATGACTGTCATAATCAGGAAACGGGGAGAAAGCGGAGTCTACGCGCATAAAAAATAACTCACTATCTCCATCCCAAACAGGAACATCAATATCTAAAATTGGACCTGACATTTTAACAATCTTACGTCACTCCTTCCAAAAATTGAAATTGTCCCGTTGGCTCTTAAGTGCCAATGAATTATTATTTTCAACAGCAAGAATAACACACTGCTTCCAAAATTTGAAATTTTCCTTTAGGGAAGACGAACAGAGGCCTCGTTAGCCTTTGAATGCTCACACCACAAATTCACGAATATATACCCAAAAAAATTCAACAGATGACCACGATTTATCCCAAATAAATGAAAAAGGAAGTCAATTTTATTTATACCAAAAAAATCAGAACAATAATCACTATCCTGGCGCGGTCGCCAATTTTGTAAACGCCCCGGCTTCAAGTAAATGCCGTACGACGTTACAAACTCGGTTAAGGTGCTCTGAATAGAGATTAGTTGCTGATATGGGGGCCCTTAAGAGGGCCAGGTAATACGTTCACTTGAAGTCTTCCGAAGTGAAGATGTCCTAGAGCCTTGGGTGGACTCTGGTTGAGCTGTGGCTCCCGTGGTTGAGCTGTGATCGCGTTGTGTATGGTGTCATGCAGGTCCTGCACTCAATTGGCTCGTCTCTCTGGTATCTCGCATCAAGACGGGTAGGGATTGACAACCGGTAAAGTGCAATATGCGCTGACAGCCGATCGAGCAAATACGCGAAGCAGGTAGAATACAAATGCCACAACTGACTTGCATGGTAAATTACCGTGCTTAAATAGCATGCAATATGTGTACTTGCATACTATTGGTTAAACGTGGTTAGACGTGGTTAAACGGCAATTTGCTTTTTTCTCATTGGTGCAACGTAAATAAATTTGAATTTAATTTACGCAATATGTCGGCGATTGATTTGTGTCGTTACAATAGTGTTTTTATAAAATAGACAGAACCGCGCGCGATCCGAGAGGATCACGCGGTGGACTATTGTGTTAGAAAATTTATCGGATTATTCGTTACTATGAAAATGATTGATTGCTTACTATAAAAAACATTTGTGAGTTGTTTGTCATTTAAATCTTTAAACGGTTTACACAAACATTTTACTTAATGAACATAAATAATTTTACTAGGCTCATATTATCATGTATCTTTAATCGTTTGACTACTCATTACAATCCAGACATTTGTGTAAGAATAACCAATTGTATGTAAAACATATTCTTTATAAATATAAATCATTTTACTATGTTCATATTGTCATATATTTTCAATCTTTTGACTATATTCATTCCGATCCAGACATTTGTTATAAACATTTCACTTTATAGACATAAATCACTTTTATTTTTGCCGTCTAGAAGACGGACAATCTAGTTTAATTGAGAATGTTGTTTAGGATATAATTTTATGTTAAAATCTGTTTTTTATTGCCGACCAACACATGGTCAAATTGGACTATCTGTGAATTATATTTCTAATTGCAATATTGTGTAGAATATATGTATGACCAGATGTTTTTGCCTTCTCGCATCAACCATCTGGAAAAGATCAGAGACTGATTAGACGCACGGGTAGTAATAATAGCCACCATTGATATGTAGTAGGGGTACAAAATCAGGAACGAGAAAGCAACAGCGAAAAGTACCCCTACATTATGGTGCCCCGGTTCGTCGAACTTACAGCCAGTAAGGAAATAATAAACAGCTAGATTTTGAGAAATTCAAGCACTTTCAATGAAGGCCACTACACACGTTATTGCCTCGGAAACGTCTGCACATACCCGCACACAGACGCGACGTTCAAATGGGCGCGGTCACCCTCAACAACTCAGGAGGATCCGCCCATGGAAGGTTCGGAAGACGGGTGGGGTCAGCCTCCTCGGCGACAGCAGAGGCTGAGCACCCCAAATTGTTGGCCGCTCCACGTCTGATGGCTCGAAGCACGTTGCCTTCGCGGTAGAGCGCAATCAAACTATTGTCTTTACAGCGACGGCTCCAATTAAGTCATGCTTCAAACGCCCAAATGCCAGCAATCAATCTCATCGCCGGTTGCCACTATCAACATACTTTCTCATCCGTGACGCAATCTCTGGCGAATGAATTGTCATAGACACTGGATCAGATGTAAGCTCACTACGCCACAATTATCTCGAACCAACCCACCCAGTCGACACCAACAGTCTGACCTGCGCGAATGGCTCCAACATAGCGACGTTTGGGGTACGAGTACACACAATCTCGTTCTCCAACTCAAAATGATGTTTCAAATATCCGTTCATCATCGACAACACGACATGAAGCATCATTGGACGTGACTTTCTCGAACACTTCGACCTAACCATCCGTCCAAGAACGCGAGAAATAGAGGAGCCAGTATCAGTGTTGACAGAACCAAAATCAGTCATACGGCATGAAAGAGCAATAACATTTACTGTAAGGTTAGCCCACTTCATTGTGTACTAATTTTCACTGTCGGGGGTGTGTATGTAACACGCGGCTCCGTGTTACAACCCAACGAAGGTCAATTTTTACAAACGCTGTGCTCTTTAAGGTCAGTATTCTAACTCTGTCCCAACACATTTCTTAGCTGTGATTTAGAACAATCTCTTTTTAGTCTCAAGTAGCTCTTAATCGATATTTATTGAACTGTAATTTTATTTGTAATTAATAGTGTTTTTATAAAATAGAGAACTGCGCGCGATCCGCGAGGATCACGCGGTGAACCATTGTGACATTCCGTATTTATGTTGTTTACCCCTTCATTTTTAGTGCTTGCTTAACGATGATATTTTACATATCTTCATATGTTCTAAATCGATGATATATACAATTCAATTCAGATATTTGTGTAGGAATAATTACTTGTGTTCAAAACATTTATCTCTTATAAACACAAATCTTTTACTCTGTTCATGTTGTGTATTTTAAGTCATTTGACGATATTTATTCCAATCCAGACATTTGTGTAAAAACAATTTGTTATGTGCAAAATATTTCACTTTATGAACATAAATCCTTTTAATCTTTGCCGTCTAGGCGACGGACAATTTAGTTTAACTTATTTTTGCATAGTCGATTTGGACTAACCGTGAATGATGTTTATATGTGCTACATTGTGTTTATTACAATTTGGAAACTTTCCTTCGGCCTTCTAATATTAACCATCTGAAAAGGAACAGACTGATTGAATGCTCGGGTAGTAATAATAGCAACCATTGATAAGTAGTAGGGGTACAAAATCACGAACTAGAAAGCAACTCCGCAAAAGTACCCCTACATTATGGTGCCCCGGTTCGTCGAACTCACAGCCAGTAAGGAATTAATAAACAGCTAGATTTTGAGAAATTCAAGCACTTTCAATGAAGGCCACTACACACGTTATTGCCTCAGAAACGTCTGCACATACCTGCACACAGACGCGACGTTCAAATGGGCGCGGTCACCCTCAACAACTCAGGAGGATCCGCCCATGGAAGGTTCGGAAGACAGGTGGGGTCAGCCTCCTCGGCGACAGCAGAGGCTGAGCACCCAAAAATTGTTGGCCGCTCCACGTCTGCTGGCTCGAAGCACGTTGCCTTCGCGGTAGAGCGCAATCAAACTATTGTCTTTACAGCGACGGCTCCAATTAAGTCATGCTTCAAATGCCCAAATGCCAGCAATCAATCTCATCGCCGGTTGCCACTATCAACATACTTTCTCATCCGTAACGCAATCTCTGGCGAATGAAATATCATAGACACTGGATCAGATATAAGTTCACTACGCCACAATTATCTCGAACCAACCCACACAGTCGACACCAACAGTCTGACCTGTGCGAATGGCTCCAACATAGCGACGTTTGGGGTACGAGTACACACAATCTCGTTCTCCAACTCAAAATGATGTTTCAAATATCCGTTCATCATCGACAACACGACATGAAACATCATTGGACGTGACTTTCTCGAACACTTCGACCTAACCATCCGTCCAAGAACGCGAGAAATAGAGGAGCCAGTATCAGTGTTGACAGAACCAAAATCAGTCGTTATACGGCATGAAAGAGCAATAACATTTACTGTAAGGTTAGCCCACTTCATTGTGTACTAATTTTCACTGTCGGGGGGGTGTATGTAACACGCGGCTCCGTGTTACAACCCAACGAAGGTCAATTTTTACAAACGCTGTGCTCTTTAAGGTCAAATATTCTAACTCTGTCCTTAAACAATATTTCTCTTAGCTGTGATTTTAGGAACAATCTCTTTTAGTCTCAAGCTGTTTCAATCGATATTTATTGAACTGCAATTTTATTTGTAATTAATAGTGTTTTTATAAATAGAGAGAACCGCGCGCGATCCGCGAGGTTCACGCGGTGATCTGTTGTGTCATTGCGGATTTATTTCACTTAATTTAGTGTCCACATAGAAGAATGGATTAATAGTTTGACATGAACTGAAAATATTGCAAGTAGTAAGCTAAAGCTTTGTTAGTTTTTTATCATTGGAGTCTTTAATCAATTTACATCTTCATTTTTAATGATAACTTTTAACGATGATTTTTACAATATATCATGTTAATCAACAATACATACAATCAATTATTAGTCATGGTTCCCTTTTTTGCATAATGTTACACTCGAATAATACATTAAATTTTTCTATTTTTGATGAAGAATCTATCACTCTTTATAACCGAACTTTCTGATGCTGATAAATTGTACAGTACAATTAATTGCACATATTTATGTGATGTGATATGTTTTTATATTGTACATTTTCTAATTTTATTATTTGATGGAACATGTAAGGTTTGAATCCAAATAAACATTTTCTATTCTATTCTATACAAGTCAACCCACCATTGGTGGGAATGTTGCGAGCAAGCTACTCTCTTTTTCAAAAATTTACAAAATTTACAATCAATTGCCAATGGGGCTTAGAGAAACGCCTCCAACTAAAATGTCTTTTAAATTTTTATCTACCGAACTAGAAAAAGTGTTCAATCCTGCTGATAATTTTAATTTTGATTATGATAATACTTTCTCATGGTTAAATAAAAGACAGGATTAATTGTTTTTCAGCAACACAATTTCTCCTGAGATTCTATCTTCAAATTTTGTATTATTAAAACTGAAATGTTATGCATTATATCATCATGTTAATCAACAATGCATACAATCAATTATTAGTCATGGTTACCTTTTTTCTTACAAACTGTTATACATTCGAATTATACCTTAACTTTTTCTAATTTTGATGAAGAATCTATCTCTCTTTACAGCTGAACTTTCTCATGCTGATAAATTGTACAGTACAACTAATTGCACATATTTATGTGATGTGATATTTTTTTATACTGTACTTTTTCTAATTTTATTATTTGATGGAACATGCATGGTTTGAATCCAAATAAAGATATTCTATTCTATTCTATTCTATTCTATTCTATAAGACATTGAACTTTGTGAACAGTATTCAGTCTTTTTGCCGTCTAGAGCATGGACAATTTAGTTTGACTGTGACTGGTGTATAAGACATTCAATTGAGTTAAAAATTTCATTTTATTGCCGTCTAGAGCACGGTCAATTTGGACTACTTATGAATTTCTATGCAACGTTATTTACAATACATTTGTGATCATTCGTATTAGTCTTCTCACATCACTCATCGGGAAAAAAGCCGGAGATTGATCATGAGCACGGATCTCCACAGCCGCTACCAACTATATGTAGGAAGACAATAACCCCGCAAAAAACCCCTACAATATACGCCACTAGATTACAGTTTGCATGACCGCAACCTTTATGGTTTCGGAGGATGTGCTATTGCAAAGAAGCTTTCCATTTGAACTAGTGGACTGTTGCCTATATGAATCCAATAAGAATGTGTCATGAAGTTGGAACTAGATATGGTCATTTTGCAATATCTCCATCGTTGGTGGGGAATGTTGCGAGCAAGTTATTCTCTTTTTCAAAAATTTACAAAATTTACAATCAATTGCGAAAGGGGCTTAGAGAAACGCCTCCATCTAAGATGGCTTTTAAATTTTTATCTACCGAACTAGAAAAAGTTTACAATCCTGCTGATATTTTTAATTCTGATTATGATAATACTTTCTCATGATTAAATAAAAGATGGGACTAATTGTTATCAGCAGCAAAACTTCTGAAGACAGTTTACGGTTTTCCACATTAATAAATTATATAATAGATTCAATTGAATTAGACAATCAAATTTCTGCAAATATTTGTGATCTTCTAGAAATTTTGGTAAATATATTTGACAATGAATCACGCTATCGAATGATTATTGAAAATACAAAGGACAACTATATCAAACAATAAATTTGTCGGGTGGAACGCAACGACCGGAGAGAGCGTATTGTGGTTTTCAAAATTTTTCTCTAATTTCGAAGGATATCTGGATTTATTTTGTTTTTATTTTCAGATTCTCGGGATTTCTTGTTTGATTTCATCTCTAGGATACACCAGGAATCTACCTACACATTTTATTTTGGAATTTACCTTCAGTTATCAAGGATCTATTTCTAGCTCACCCGATTTTCCCATTTATTTCTGCATTTTAATAACTATTCTTTTTCGCTCACCAATACCCAATCTTTTCCTCTCTTTTATCGTAATCTACATTACTTCCGCTCTTCTATCTAACTCCACCATGAACCAACTTTCGTCGCCAGCCCCCATCTCCCCGTTCCTCACCCAAAAGAATGTCTCCAATATTTCTGATCTCCAACAGCAAATGGCGGACATCACAGGATTACTTGGAGCACTGACTGGCAACCTTTCAGTCTCCTCCGTTCAGCCCCATTTGTTGCGTCAAGCGGATGAGTTTCTGAATGGAGTAGCCAGGGAGGTTGCCCTGCGAAATCACAACAAGCGAAACCTCTTTCTTTGGTCTCCGCGCTCCCCACTCTCAAAGGACGATCTGGCCTCAGATCTCAACAGTAAATAGGGGACAACTTTAGCCACCTTAAAGAACTCTCCTCAGGAAAGGGTCAAGCCTTTATTCTCTCCTCGCACAAAAGACTGTCTGACGATGAGGTTCGTCATCTCAAACTACACTCGCCCATCTTAACATCCGGGAAAGTCAAACTAAAATGAGACTACACGCTGCTACAGAGGACTTTAGAGAAAGCCCAAACCCATAATCCATACACCCGCCCTCTCCTCCAGCTCATCACGCCTTTCCGGGCTGGAGCAACCGAAAGAAAAGCCGCTCAGTTCACGGCGGCATCCTTGGCGATTTACCTTTCTCCAGTCCACCCCTACTGATACCTTCCCGATTTGAAGGGCTTCCTCTCACATTTAGCCCTTACTCCGCAACCAGTCCCCCCACACAATCTCAAGCTTTACCACGTCGTCGTGGCCGACTACGCCCTGTTAAGCCCCCTAATAACGCATCTTCTCCCCCAAGCTCGTCCGCCGGGTCCACATCCCTTCGACAAGTTACCTTTGTGACGGATGCTATGACCCAGAAACCGAAAAAACGTAAGTCTAATAAGACCAAACAAGACTTCGACCCAGCCCCATCAACTTCGTCTCCCGCTACTGAATCCATCATCGACCCCACCCTGGACTGTTGCGTCCCAGCTCCTGATCTTTCTCTGTCCCTGCTCGCCCCCTCAACGCAGCTTCCGAGTGCCCCCTCGAGCCCAGATACCTCGCCCCCTTTTACTTTCAAACCCTACAACTGCCTCACCCACCTGATAAACGTGGGACAACAGAAATCCAAATCGACGCTGACCACTCTATCCTTGTCAACGAGCGGTCTGTCACCCTCATCAGCCCTAGATCTCGCTCCACGCCTGCCAGCGGAAAGCCCCCGCACGCTTCTCCTCCCCGATCTAACCATCCCTCTCTCAGAGCGCTCTCAGCAATCCTCATCAACTGCAGGTCACTTACGCCTAAAATCAATTAACTACGAGCCTTTCTGTCCTCTAACGAGATAGACATATGCGTTCTTGTTGAGATTTGGCTGTCCCCCTCCATCCACTAGTGATGACCTTTTCCTCATTCATGGATACACGTTCCTTCGCAGCGACAGAACTGTCGGTCGCGGAGGCGGACTAGCTGCCTATGTCCGATCCCTTCTTATGCCCAAACGCTTATCGACATCGAACACTCAAGGATTGGAATTTTTCTCGTTTCAGCTACTAATCCATAACCAAAGCATATCTACCTGTGTTGTCTACAGACCCCCTAATCTCTCACTCATCGACGACACTCGCGGGGCCCAACTCCTATCTACTTTTTTCTCTTTACACTCCGATCGGTACGTTGTTGTGGGTGATCTCAACCTCCCCATGGCTAACTGGCATAATCTAGCTTCGGAAAGTCACCCACTGCTTCGACTCTTCGCGGACAACCTGTTACACCAATTCGTGCATTTTCCTACCCGAGGGAACAACCAACTGGATTGTGTTCTCTCCAATAACGAGGTGACCGATGTTCGCTCTCGGGAAATCTTCCCCAATCTTGATCACTGTCAGGTATCCTTCCTCTTACCTCTCTTATCCTTCACCCCCCGAGAAGACACCCAATCTTTCAGACGATTCACCAACTGGGAAGAGTTCCGCCGACTCTGTGACACTGTTAACTGGAGGGACCTCTTTCTCCCATGCAATCTCTCCTCGTGCTTTTCCGCAGTCCATAACATCCTATCCTCCCACTATAACTCCGCCACCTCTATTCAACACGTATACTCGATGAATAAGTTAAACGCTCTGTTTAAGGCACGTGACAACCTTGCACGCAACTCTCGTCCACGCACATCGTCACTTGCCCGCGCCCTCGCTCTGAGACGCATTGATGGGCTCATTAAACAGGCTATCAACAAACAAGCGCTCCACATCGAAAAACGCATTCCGTTCAGCTCCTAATCCCCGGGCAATGTTCGTCATCATCAAACACCAATTGCTGCAAAAGCCCAAAACCTCGTTTATCAACTTCTCTCAGTCAGGCGACCCCTACTTCGCCAATGATTATCTGACCCAGCTTCTCTACTCCTTTTCCACTCCCACTCCGCCTGTTGAGATGTTAGACAACAGAGACACCAAGAACCTACGCTGGCTCCCTATCTCTCCGGCTTCCGTCACCCAAGCAATTAAAAACATTAAATCTAAAGACCAATTTGATCAATATGGTGTCTCGGTCAGTATGATTGCCCTTCTAGGCTGGAACGTCTTCTCTCTGATTGCAGATGTTATTAATCATTGTCTCAAAACCACCTATCTCCCCCCTGACTGGTTCTATTCGACGATCTCTCCTATCCCTAAAAATGGCTCTTCTTCGATCTCATCATTTAAAGATCTCCGCCCCATTACTATCGTCCCTTCTTTCACCAAAATCTTCGATAGGATCTTATACATCCTAATCTACCCCTTCATTAAGTCTCATGTAAACTTCTATCTCCTCGATGATCAACATGGATTTTTGAATGGCCGCTCCTCTTCCACCAACTTATTTAGTGTTCTCGATCATTGCTACTCCTTCTTCTCTAAAGAGCTTCAGTGTACCCTCCTATTCCTAGATATTTCCAAGGCTTTTGACTCGCTGTCATTTTCAACAATCAAATCCGCCTTACTGAGAAGCGGTATCTCCGAAAACGATATGCGACAGTAAAAGTTGGCAGTAGTCACTCGAGGCCAGCCCATATCCGATCCGGTGTTCCCCAGGGCTCCGTACTTTGTCCCATTCTATTCAACCTTACGCTCGCGCAAATACAGGTTGAAGACAACCTATTCAAGCTGTTCAAATATGCGGATGACATGGTTATCGTATTCGGCAACTCCAAAACATCCAACCCCTCCTTATCCCTTATATCGGAGCTCCTATCCTCGCTCCACTCGCAGCTCAGCAGAATCGGCCTCAAACTAAATCCCACCAAAACTCGCCTAATGAAACTCTCCTCTGATCCATTCTGCTCTATCCCGGTTGTGAACTACCCCCATGATAAAGAAATAATAGATTCGGCCAAACATCTTGGCATTCATTTCTCAAAATCCCTAGACTTCTCCCTACACCTTACACACACTACTTCCAAACTCTTCAAATGGGCCCGTCTGATCTGTTTTAAGACTAACAATCCCGCTCTCCAACTCACGTTATTCAAGGTCTACGTTCTGCCCCTCATTTCCTACGCCAGCGAATTCTACTGTCCACTCACCCTTTCCTCCTCGTATACTATTGAACAGGTATCCTCCAGATTTCTAAAGCGAGTCTTCCCGAAATGCCAAAACTATAGGGAACGATTTCTCCTGGCAAACCTTCTTTCGCTTTGGTTCACCCGTGACCTTCGAATCATTTCTTTTTTCCACAAGATCACAACTTGCTTTCTGCTCTCCAGCTTTGCCCACCGCAGTCACCACTATGCCACACGTTCTAGTAACTCTTCTATCCAAGCCAACCATACCCCCACCATATTTAAAAAAATCTATCTGTTCTCCAAAGCCACTAATGTCTTCAACGCTCTTCCCACAGACATAAAGCTCCTACCCCAGCACGAATTCAGAAAGGCAGCCCATCAGTACTTATTCAACAAACTTCTTTGGGATACGACCGATTGGAAACGAAACTGGTTCCTTCTCAATCCATAACATTTACTTCACCTCAGGCTATCCTCTTTACTAACTTCGTAGGGTTAAATCCCTCAGGCAGCCATCTAATCTTCCATTTTACCTCTCTTGTCTTATTTTTTTCTCTAGATTCACTAATACCACCTCTCAGCCCATTCCTAACCCCATTATATCCACGTTGTGGATACTCTACTACGTTTGGCTCATCCAACTCTTTTTTTTCTTTCTTGTTTCAGCGGAGGACCGGAAACCCAACAGCCCTACCGATCCACCAACGGTTCGCTTCGGACTTCGACTCTCCCTGGTCTTCTTTTAATCACAATCACGTTCTATGGATGCCTGCGATCCCTGAAAGACTCGCTCGCCTCAATCCTGCTGACTCCATCCATGTCCATGCTTTGCTCCATCAATTCAATCGTCACGACAATGGACTCCATCGGTCGACGTCTACCTCCGGGCCGCCATCTTTTCATCTTCATCTTTGATTTCGATCTCACATTCACCTTGAAGATCTGATACTTCACGGACTATCTCCAATTGATCTTGTCTAGTCAAATGGAACTTCGCTTATATTTATTTTTCACTAGATTGAACTATCTTGATGTTAATGATAACTTTTCCCCTCCCCAACCCCTCTCCCTGCTATTAAATACTTTGCTAGTCACAATTCCACTCACCTCCACATATCCTACCCTTGATTTGCTATTTCAATGGTTGGGCCAGTTGGCCTTTGATGCCAAATAAATGTATTATTATTATTATTATTATTATTAAGATTCTATCTTCAAGTTTTGTATTATGAAAATTGAAATGTTATGCATTATGTCATCATGTTAATCAACAATACATACAATCAATTGCTATTCATGGTTCCTATTTTGCATAATGTTGCACTCGAATTTTACCTTAAATCTTCCTATTTTTGATGAAGAATCCATCACTCTTTACAGCCAAACTTTTTGATGCTGATAAATTGTACAATACAACTTATTGCGAATATTTATGTGATATGATGTCATTTAATAGTGTACATTTTCCAATTTTATTATTTGATGAAGCCCGGGAAAAGAATAGTAAAGAAGCCAACAAGGTTGAATCAGTAAAAGTCGATACTTGTTTAGATAAGTCGCTTTCTACATTTACTTTATTTTATGCTAACTTTCGAAGTGTTAAGAATAAGAACTTTTTACTGTGTAATTTTATAATAAGTAACGATTTCGATTTTATAATATTATCTGAAACCTGGCTTAACAAGGATATTAAAAACCATAAATTTGATATTCCTCACTATTCTTTATTCAGAAAGGACAGATTGCTGGATAAAAGAGGTGGAGGACTACTCATTTATAGTAAATCTGTATTTAAGGCTAAAATTTTACATACTAGTGATGATAATGCTATTATTGATTTCTTATCTATACAATTTGATAATCTGATCTTAACAGCGGTTTACAGACCGCCGTATGCTATTTTATTTGATGATCAAACATTTACCAATTCTTTTCAATCTATCTTTGACTGCCATGGCTATAATGTAGTGGTAGGTGACTTTAATAAGTTACAGGACTGTGAAATAACCAATTTTTTTTCTAACCATGATCTCAAGCAGATTATAAATGAATCAACTAGAGGTTTGCAATGCTTAGATCATGTATACTTAGAAATTGAAATGGTAAAATCGCACAGTTATGATGTTGTCAATTATTTCAAAGAATTGGACCATAAACAAATTATTATACAATGGAATATCTTGAGTGGCATAACACAGAAACTAAGGTTTGAAAATGCACACGTGCACTGTTCAAGAATCAACTGGAATTTTTTTAGAGAATTAAGCATACTGATTGATTATGAGAGTTTTTATTTCTTGAATACCGATGAATTTGTTTCTTCTGTTTCATCGTTATTATCTATTTTATTTCAGGCATCTACGTTAACGGACATTATACCGAAACGAATTAATAGGAAATTGTGTAAACTAAGAATTAAACGAGATAATATAATAAAGTGTAGTCTTATTAATAGTGTGGAGGATGTTGAATCCTCCGCCTTATATAAAATGACATTGAATGATAAATTTAAACCACCATAGCTGATTGTAACAACTTTATTTAAAAAGAATTTTTTCTTTTTATTTTCCAGAACATTCTTTGTTTAAATACTTGATTTTTAAAATTGTGCGCTATTTTCAGTTTTTGAGTATCTCGCTTCCTGTCTGGTTCTAAAATTTTGGTCTGCTGCATTTTAACATTTCTTTCCATTATAAACGATTACAACAATTTTCAATATAATCTTCCAATACTTGCCTTGTGTTCTGATATAATATAGCACTGAGGAGGAGCCTTGGAACAGGTATAATTGTTTTATTTGTGGGTCACGTACACATCAAAACAGATTATTGCTGGCACTGTAGCTTTCCGACTCTCACCTTCCACTTGCCATAAGTAAGTGTCAATTTAATTATTAAAACATTTGATCATGGATACCGATATTAAGTATGAGGACACATGCAAGTTAGTGCAGGACATAGCGGACTTGAATTTAAATGACACAAGCAATAATATAAGCATATCAGACTCTACTGTGAATTTTAGGACTTCCAGCGATCTGGCATCTATGGGGCTTACAGACACGAATAGGTTAGGGGCCTCAACAAAATTTGGCGACCGCGCCAGTCCAAAAATATTAAGTCTACCACAGTATAAGTCAGAAAAACATTCAAGTTGGGTGGGAGATGCCCAAATGATATTTAGTGCTTATAATATCGTGAACCCTATGGAGAAATTTGTTGCAGCATGGATGGCATTGCCTGAAAATTTCCGAAATGCTTTGGAAAATTTCAGAGACAGAACTGTAGAAGAAAAGCCGTATAATGCATTTGAGTTATTAATGGCAGAAATTCAACAGAGATATCAGCCTGGAAGATCAGCGCAAATGTGCGAATTATTACGCTTAGAAAAAATGGGGCGTCAACTACCGTCCGAATTTTATGAACGCCTTTGCACAAAAGCTTCCAGGTTGAATATATCTAGAGATGTAGTCAACTCCATTTTACAGCTGAGCTACCAATTAGGCTCAGAACAACAATGGAAGTATTTGACACAATGAACATAGATTGGCCAACAAAACTCAGAGGGTTAGACGGCGTGTATAAACAGCAAGAACCACAAGTACATGCTGTAATAGCAGATTCTGTAACGATGCAGCCAGTCAGGGCAGATACCGAAAACCACCTGACTATACAAGAAACCTTGCGTTTCTTATGTAGAGAAGTTGCTAGCTTGCGTAGTGATATTGCACAACTTCAGAGTCAGGATAGGTATAATAGACGTCGAGGGAGTCACTCGCGTCAACGCTTCGAAGGGCCACGCGGATGGTGTAAGGCACATTGCGAATACGGACGCAGTGCGAAGTGCCAAGGCGAAAATTGTAATTACCCGCGATTAGGTGGACCCACATGGAAAGGAAGCACAAAACCGGTTGAGAGGAATCCGTCACCGGGAAAAGGGAACAACCCCCGCTAGTAGGAGCCGTAGGGGGGGTTCCATTGCAAAGGCTCCCAGATATGCCTTTAAAAGGCATACTCAAAGCAAAAGAGGCGACTAGTACAAATAGCACCGAGATAAAAGGCAAGAGAGTCCGATTCTCACTAAGCAGGGATCTTGAAAACATTGCCGGAGTGTCCAGCAACAAGTTCATTATTAAGGATGAATTATCTGGATTAGAATTTCTCATAAACACGGGTGCTGAGGTAAGCAACAAGTTGCTTTGTCAGAATTTCACCAATTGCGCGAAGAGGGGATTTGTAGAAGGTCAAATTCCAATTTTGCTTCCCCAATAGTGGTAGTTCCCAACCCTGAACCGGGTCAATGGAGGGTTTGTGGGAATTATCGTCTATTAAACTCAGTGACGAAGGGTGATTCTTATCCTCTCCCTAACCAGAGTACCTTACTCCGAGATATAATGGGATATGAGGTTTATTCAACTTTAGATCTCCAGAAAGCGTACTATCAGGTACCAATGGAAGAAAGTTCGATACCACTCACCGCAGTCAGATTTCCAGGAGGGGGATCGCATGAATTTCTTCGAATGCCTTTTGGTTTGAAAAATGCCAGTCAGACATTCCAGCGTTTGGCTGAAGAAATCCTTCAGAATTGTCCATTTGCGAGAGTATATATAGACGACATAATTATTTTCAGTCGCTCACGAAATGAACATCGTACGCATTTGGAAACGGTTTTGACCAGGCTGGAACAATATGGATTAGTGGTCAAACCTAATAAGAGTAATATAGGTTGCTCTTCAGTTAAATACCTTGGGCATATACTTTCCAAAGACGGAATTAAACCTTTGGAAGATAAGGTCCAAGCTATTAAGGACGTAACGGAACCCCGAACCGTACGCCAGTTGCGAAGGTTCTTGGGTATGATCAGCTATTATCGTCGATTCATTCCAGGTCTAGCCGGAATTCTTGGATCGTTAACAAGCCATCTCACTCGTGAAAAGAGCACGATCAAGAAGTCTTGGCCTATAAACTTGAGTCAAGAAGACCGAGAAAATTTCCAAAAGGCCAAGGACATGTTAAGTGACGTAACCACATTAGCACCTGTAGATTGGGAAAAACCTTTCGAACTAATCACAGATGCCTCAGATGTTGCATTAGGGGCAGTGCTACAGCAAAGAGATCAGGACGTAGTAAGACCGATTGGGTTTTATAGCCGTAAGCTTAATGATCGAGAAAAACGTTATGATACGTTTGGTAAAGAGCTTCTAGCAGTGTATGCAGCAGTGATACACTTCGAGCATTACTTAGATGGTCACAAGTTTAAGTTATTGACCGATCATAAGCCATTGATTAGCATACTTGGTAAGACAGCTAGGCTTAATTACTCTCGTAGAGTAAATTCCCAAATAACACGGTTAGCAGAGTTCGATTTCACTGTGTCTCATATTGCTGGTAAGGAGAATGTGGTGGCCGATGCACTTAGCCGACCGAATGAAGCTGATGTCGAGCTGATATTTCAAGGTCCATTAAAAAATTTAGATGAATCAATGAACGATTTCGTTAGTCAAATCGAGGAAGCGCAAGGATCGGATCCCTTTACATTAGTATTATCCAAAAGACCAGGATATGTTCGTAAGCTCATAAGTGGCAAGTGGTTGTTATGCGAAACATCTAGAAGTCAACCACGACCATATGTGCCATTGGAGTTACGGGCCAAGATTATCCAAGTGTTGCATGACATGGGTCATCCATCCATTAAAGCCACCATTCGATTGATCAACGACAGATACGTATGGCCGCACATGTCTAAAGACATACGGGTATGGGTAAGAGCCTGTGCCAAGTGTCAAACGTGTAAGGTGTGGAGACATACCAGAACCGAGATAAAGAACATTGGAATACCAAATGGACGGTTCAGACACGTACACATAGACATTGTTGAGATGCCTGAAGTAAACGGAAATAAATACTTGCTGACTATGGTAGATAGATTTAGTCGTCAATTTGAAGTGGCGATTTTAAAAGACATGACAGCGCAAGAAGTCTTGTTCGCGTTTCTACATAATTGGATATCGCGTTATGGTGTTCCGGAAAAGGTCACTAGTGATCGCGGTAGTCAATTTATGTCAGAGCTTTTCGTAAGATCCCTCAACATCATGGGAACCACTATAATACATACTAGCGCGTATAACCCACGAGCGAATGGGATGGTAGAAAGGCTACATCGTGAACTGAAAGCTGCATTAAGGTGTACTAGTGGAACAAGCTGGATACACGATCTTCCTATAGTACTACTCGCCATGCGCAACAGATATAGGGCACAATTAGGAACTTCCATAGCAGAATTGGTTTATGGAGAACCATTAAGGTTGCCTGGAGATCTTCTAATAGAAACTCCAAGTAGTCTTGATTGGGCTTCTAGTTATGTAGATTGGTTTGTAGGAGCACTTAGAGACAAGATGTGTCGTTTGGCCCCAACCAAGACTAGAAAACCTAAAACTAAATGCTATGTGTCCTCCGATTTAAAATCGGCTTCGCATGTATATATAACTAATGAGAATAGGAAGAACTGCCTAACACCATTTTACAAAGGACCATACAAGGTCAAGAGGATGACTGACAAGAATGTCATCATAGAAATAAATGGCATTGAGGATTGTGTTACGTTGGATCGCTGTATTCCCCAGTTTATCTGGATTGACGGTGTGACCGAATTAAAAGATGCGTCGAATGACCGTTCCATGGGCGAATCTGAGGTGTGCAATCCCATCATGCAGGCACATAATGAAATGCAGTACTCTGAAGAACCGTTGTCTAACATAGCAAAATCTTATTCTACTGAATCACAGCATGAAAACTATTTGTCGATACCAGATGATTTTGAAGAACCAGCGAATGTTGTACCGGGCGAGATGACGACGTCAGGGGCGCCAGTATGCACAACTCGTTCTGGAAGAATACATCGTCAGCCGAAGAACTATGATTACGTCTACTATTAGTCGTTCCTCTTTTTTTGAGAAGGTGGTGTATGTGGAGGATGTTGAATCCTCCGCCTTATATAAAATGACCTTGAATGATAAATTTAAACCACCATAGCTGATTGTAACAACTTTATTTAAAAAGAATTTTTTCTTTTTATTTTCCAGAACATTCTTTGTTTAAATACTTGATTTTTAAAATTGTGCGCTATTTACAATTTTTGAGTATCTCGATTGAATTTAAATGACACAAGCAATAATATAAGCATATCAGACTCTACTGTAAATTTTAGGACTTCCAGCGATCTGGCATCTATGGGGCTTACAGACACGAATAGGTTAGGAGCCTCAACAATAGTATTAAACAAATGAGGTTAGATTCCATTGATAACGAAATTAATTCATCACTGCTAATAATTCGTCAAAGATCACAACGAATTATTTTGGCCAAAATGAAGAGTAATCCTAGATTAGGATTCAAACTCCTCACAGATTACAGTAAATACAAGGAAAAGTTAAAGCTTATACTACCTGTGGATAAAACTGAGTATGGATTTCTCTGTGAATTGGAGGAAGTATTTGGCAATTTGATATGCAATCCACAGAATGAAAGAAATTTTATAGAACTATCTGACCCTTTGTGAGACCAGAAACCAGGACTTGTTATTGACAGTGATGAATTGATAAAATTGTTGTTAAAAATCAAATAAAAAAAACAAAAGGATCACCTTGGTATTTCGATTGATAACCTGCTTCAATTAACCTTAAAATTTAGGAATGTGCTCTGCAACTTTATAAATAGAATTTTGAAGAATGGGAAATTACAAATCGATATATTAACGATAATAGCTAAGCCGTTGCCAAAAGTAAGTAAACCAACGTGCGCCAGTGATTATAGAGTAATCTCTATTGTCCCTTCGTTTTTGAAGATAATAGAACGATTGATACTAGATCATTTAGAACGTTTGTTACCGGCTGATTTTGACTTATGTCAACATGGCGTTACGAAAGGTAGATCGACAACTACTAATATGCTTTTCATGTGGAAACATGTAATCACATTAGACGAGAATAAGTTAGATGCATTAATTGTATTTATAGATATCTCAAAAGCTTTTGACTCTATAACTTTTGATGCTATTTTGAATGCGATTAGTTTGTTGAATATTGATCCGAATATTTTTAGATTACTTAAATATTATCTATATAGTCGACGAATGAGTATTCAAGTAAACGATTTGATATCAAAATCGAAACGAGTAACGAGTGGAGTTCCACAGGGATCAAGCTTGGGGCCAATTTTATTTAAAATTGTATTTGCAAATTTGGAAACTAAGATCCTTAACGGTCGAGTTTGCAAATTCGCTGATGATTTAAAAATAATCTTCCCAATTGATCCAAAGAATGTCGAATTCTCCAAAAATAATGTGACATTAGATTTGTATGATTTGAGTAAATATTTGATTACACTAGAGCTGAGAATAAACAATAAAAAGACGAAAGCTTTAAAAATAGGGAACAGAACAAACTTTCATTATGTTTATTTTCATGATGCTGTTATTAATGATGTGTTTGAGATTAAACTTATGCAAGAAATTAAGGATTTAGGCATAACTATTCAATGTACAGCTTCTGCTGAGAGACATATTGAAAGTATAGTAGGCAGTGCCAAGAAAAGATGGGCACTAATAAATCGAAATATCTTATCAAATGATATAAAACTTCAAATGTATATAATATGGATTAGACCGGTACTAGAATATGCTGTCGCTACTTGGAATCCATTAAAAAAGGGTTTGTCTAATAAGATAGAAGCTGTACAAAGAAAAGTTGTGAAACATATTAGTCCTATTTCTTGCACTATATACGCCTCTAGATTACAGTTTGTGTCATTGCAATCTTTGTGGTTTCGGAGGATGTGTTATTGTATAAAAGTTTTCCATTTGAACCAGTGGACTGGTGCCTATATGACTCCGATAAGAAAGAGTCATGAAGTTGGAACTAGATCTGGACATTTGTCAACATCTTTTCCTTTGGTGGGGAATGTAGCGAGCAAGTTATTCTCTTTCTCGAAAATCTACAAAATTTATAACCAATTGCCGAAGGGGCTTAGAGAAATGCCTCCATCTAAGATGTCTTTTAAAACTTTATCTACTGAACTTGAAAAAGTCTGCAATCCTGCTGATATTTTTATTTTTTTGATTATGATAATACTTTCTCATGGTTGAATAAAAGACAAGGATAATTGTTATCGGAAACAGATTTTCTTGAGATTTTTATTTACAAGTTTTGTATTATTATAATTGAAATGTTATGCACTATATCTTCAAATTAGTTAACATTACATACAATCAATTGCTAGTCATGGTTCTCAATTTTTGCATAATGTTACACTCGAATTATACCTTAATTTTTCCTAATTTGATGATGTATATATTATTCTTTTCAGTCGAACTTTCTGATATTGATATATAATAATAATAATACATTTATTTGGCATCAAAGGCCAACTGGCCCAATCATTGAAATAGCAAATCAAGGGTAGGATATGTGGAGGTGAGTGGAATTGTGACTAGCAAAGTATTTAATAGCAGGGGAGGGGTTGGGGAGGGGAAAAGTTATCATTAACATCAAGATAGTTCAATCTGGTGAAAAATAAATATAAGCGAAGTTCCATTTGACTAGACAAGATCAATTGGAGATAGTCCGTGAAGTATCAGATCTTCAAGGTGAATGTGAGATCGAAAACAAAGATGAAGATGAAAAGATGGCGGCCCGGAGGTAGACGTCGACCGTTGGAGTCCATTGTCGTGACGAATGAATTGATGGAGTCGGCAGGATTGAGGCGAGCGAGTCTTGCAAGGATCGCAGGCATCTGTAGAACGTGATTGTGATTAAAAGAAGACCAGGGAGAGTCGAAGTCCGAAGCGAACCGTTGGTGGATCGGTAGGGCTGTTGGGTTTCCGGTCCTCCGCTGAAACAAGAAAGAAAGAAAAGAGTTGGATGAGCAAAACGTAGTAGAGTATCCACAACGTGGATATAATGGGGTTAGGAATGGGCTGAGAGGTGGTATTAGTGAATCTAGAAGAAAAGAATAAGACAAGAGAGGTAGAGTGGAAGATGGCTGCCTGATGGATTTAACCCTACGAAGTTAGTAAAGAGGATAGCCTGGGGTGAAGTAAATGTTATGGATTGAGAAGGAACCAGTTTCGTTTCCAATCGGTCGTATCACAAAGAAATTTGTTGAAGAAGTACTGATGGGCTGCCTTTTTGAATTCGTGCTGGGGTAGGAGTTTTATGTCTGTGGGGAGAGCGTTGAAGACATTAGTGGCTTTGGAGAAGAGATAGATTTTTTTAAATATGGTGGGGGTATGGTAGGCTTGGATAGAAGAGTTACTAGAACGTGTGGCATAGTGGTGACTGGGGTGGGCAAAATTGGAGAGTGGTAAGCAGGTTGTGATCTTGTGGATAAAAGAAATGACGCGAAGGTGACGGGTGAACCAAAGCGGAAGAAGGTTTGCCAGAAGAAGGCGTTCCCTATAGTTTTGGCATTTCGGGAAGACTCGTTTTAGAAATCTGGAGGATATCTGTTCAATAGTATAGGAGGAGGCGAGGGTTAGAGGACAGTAGAATTCGCTGGCGTAGGAAATGAGGGGCAGAACGTAGACCTTGAATAACGTGAGTTGGAGAGTGGGATTGTTAGTCTTAAAACAGATCAGACGGGCCCATTTGAAGAGTTTGGAGGTAGTGTGTGTAAGGTGTAGGGAGAAGTCTAGGGATTTTGAGAAGTGAATGCCAAGATGTTTGGCCGAATCTATTATTTCTATATCAAGGGGGTAGTTGGCAACCGGGATAGAGCAGAATGGATCAGAGGAGAGTTTCATTATGCGAGTTTTGGTGGGATTTAGTTTGAGGCCGATTCTGCTGAGCTGCGAGTGGAGCGAGGATAGGAGCTCCGATATAAGGGATAAGGAGGTTGGATGTTTTGGAGTTGCTGAATACGATAACCATGTCATCCGCATATTTGAACAGTTTGAAAAGGTTGTCATCAACCTGTATGTGCGCGAGCGTAAGGTTGAAGAGAATGGGACCAAGTACGGAGCCCTGGGGAACACCGGATCTGATATGGGCTGGCCTCGAGTGACTACTGCCAACTTTTACTGTCGCATATCGGTTTCGGAGATAGTAACTAATAAGATTGAGAACGTTGCCGCAGATACCGCTTCTCAGTAAGGCGGATTCGATTGCTGAAAATGACAGCGAGTCAAAAGCCTTGGATATATCCAGGAATAGGAGGGTGCACTGAAGCCCTTTAGAGAAGGAGGAGTAGCAATGATCGAGAACACTAACTAAGTTGGTGGAAGAGGAGCGGCCATTCAGAAAGCCATGTTGATCATCGAGGAGATAGAAGTTTACATGAGACTTAATGGAGGGGTAGATTAGGTTGTATAAGATCCTGTCGAAGATTTTGGTGAAAGAAGGGACGATAGTAATGGGGCGGAGATCTTTAAATGATGAGATCGAAGAAGTGCCATTTTTAGGGATAGGAGAGATCGTCGAATTGAGCCAGTCCGGGGGAAGATAGGTGGTTTTGAGACAATGATTAATAACATCTGCAATCAGAGAGAAGACGTTCCAGCCTAGAAGGGCAATCATACTGACCGAGACACCATATTGATCAAATTGGTGTTTAGATTTAATGTTTTTAATTGCTTGGGCGACGGAAGCCGGAGAGACATGGAACCAGCGTAGGTTCTCGGTGTCTCCGTTGTCTAACATCTCAACAGGTGGAGTGGGAGTGGAAAAGGAGTCGAGAAGGTGAGTCAGATAATCATTGGCGAAGCAGGGGTCGCCTGACTGAGAGAAGTTGATAAACGAGGTTTTAGGCTTTTGCAGCAATTGGTGTTTGATGATGGCGAACTTTGCCCGGGGATTAGGAGCTGAGCGGATGCGTTTTTCGATGTGGAGCGCTTGTTTGTTGATAGCCTGTTTAATGAGCCCATCAATGCGTCTCAGAGCGAGGGCGCGAGCAAGTGACGCTGTGCGGAGGCGAGAGTTGCGTGCGAGGTTGTCACGTGCCTTAAACAGAGCGTTCAACTTATTCGTCGAGTATACTTGTTGAATAGAGGTGGCGGAGTTATAGTGGGAGGATAGGATGTTATGGACTTCGGAAAAGCACGAGGAGAGATTGTTTGGGAGAAAGAGGTCCCTCCAGTTAACTGTGTCACAGAGTCGGCGGAACTCTTCCCAGTTGGTGAATCGTCTGAAAGATTGGGTGTCTTCTCGAGGGGTGAAGGATAAGAGGGGTAAGAGGAAGGATACCTGACAGTGATCAAGGTTGGGGAAGATCTCCCGAGAGCGAACATCGGTCACCTCGTTATTGGAGAGTACACAATCCAGTTGGTTGTTCCCTCGGGTAGGAAAATGCACGAATTGGTGTAGCAGGTTATCCGCGAAGAGTCGACGCAGTGGGTGACTTTCGGAAGCTAGATTATGCCAGTTAGTCATGGGGAGGTTGAGATCACCCACAACGACGTACCGATCAGAGTGTAAAGAGAAAAAAGTAGATAGGAGTTGGGCCCCGCGAGTGTCGTCGATGAGTGAGATATTAGGGGGTCTGTAGACAACACAGGTAGATATGCTTTGGTTAAGGATTTGTAGCTGAAACGAGAAAAATTCCAATCCTTGAGAGTTCGATGTCGACAAGCGTTTGGGCATAGGAAGGGATCGGACATAGGCAGCTAGTCCGCCCCCACGACCGACAGTTCTGTCGCTACGAAGGAACGTGTATCCATGAATGAGGAAAAGATCATCACAGTGGATGGAAGGGGACAGCCAAGTCTCAACAAGAACGCATATGTCAATCTCGTTAGAGGACAGAAAGACTCGTAGTTGATTAATTTTAGGCGTAAGTGACCTGCAGTTGATGAGGATTGCTGAGAGCGCTTTGAGAGAGGGATGGTTAGATCGGGTAGGAGAAGCGTGCGGGGGCTTTCCGCTGGCGGGTGGAGCGAGATCTAGGGCTGATGAGGATGACAGACCGCTCGTTGACAAGGATAGAGTGGTCAGCGTCGATTTGGATTTCTGTTGTCCCGCGTTTATCAGGTGGGTGAGGCAGTTGTAGGGTTTGAGAGCAAAAGGGGGGCAAGATATCTGGGCTGGAGGGGACACTCGGAAGCTGCGTTGAGGGGGCGAGCAGGGACAGAGAAAGATCAGGAGCTGGGACGCAACAGTCCAGGGTGGGGTCGATGATGGATTCAGTAGGGGGAGACGAAGTTGATGGGGCTGGGTCGAAGTTTTGCTTGGCCTTAGTAGACTTACGTTTTTTCGGTTTCTGGGTCATAGCAACTGTCACAAAGGTAACTTGTCGAGGGGATGTGGACCTGGTGGACGAGTTGGGGAGAGGCGATGCGTTATTACGAGGCTAAGCGCGGCGTGGTCGGCCACGACGACGTGGTAAAGCTTGAGATAGTGTGGGGGGACTGGTTGCGGAGTAAGGGCTAAAGGTGAAAGGAAGGCCTTCAAATCGGGAAGGTTTGAGTAGGGGTGGACTGGAGGAAGGTGCGTCGCCAAGGAGTCCACCGTGAACTGAACGGCTTTTCTTTGGATTGCTCCAGCCTGGAAAGGCGTGATGAGCTGGAGGAGGGGTGGTGTCCGGTGTGTGAGTTTGGGCTTTCTCTAGAGTCCTCTGTAGCAGAGTGTAGTCTCGTTTGAGTTTGACTTGTCCGGATGTTAAGATGGGCGAGTGTAATTTGAGATGACGAACCTCATCGTCAGACAGTCTTTTGTGCGAGGAGAGAATGAAGGCTCGACCCTTTCCCGAGGAGATCTCTTTAAGGTGGCTAAAGTTTTCCCCTATTTGACTGATGAGATCTGAGGCCAGATCGTCCTTTGAGAGTGGGGAGCGCGGAGACCAAAGAAAGAGGTTTCGCTTGTTGTGGTTTCGCAGGGCAACCTCCCTGGCTACCCCATTCAGAAACGCATCCGCTTGACGCAACAAATGGGGATATATTTTATTGTACAAATAGTGAGATATACCTATCTACATGAGATTAATTGCACAATTATTGTGATGTGATAATTTTTAAAAATATATATTGTACAATTTACAATTTTATTATTTGATGGAATATGTGTGGTTTGAATCCAAATAAAGATATTGTAAACGCCCCGGCTTCAAGTAAATGCCGTACGACGTTACAAACTCGGTTAAGGTGCTCTGAATAGAGATTAGTTACTGATATGGGGGCCCTTAAGAGGGCCTGGTAATGCGTTCTCTTGAAGTCTTCAGAGTTGAAGATGTCCTAGAGCCTTGGGTGGACTCTGGTTGAGTTGTCGCTCCCGTGGTTGAGCTGTGATCGCGTTGTGGATGGTGTCCTGCAGGTCCTGCACTCAATTGGCTCGTCTCTCCGGTATCCCGCAACAAGATGAGTCACGGATGTAGTTAGTTGTTGGTGAAACTATCAAATCACCAGCGTAGGTATTGACAGCCGACAGAGCGCACACGTATTGACAGCCGACAGAACGCACACGCGTGAAGCAGGTAGAAGGCAAATGCCACAACTGACTTGCATGGTAAATTACCGTGCTTAAATAGCATGCAATATGTGTACTTGCATACTATTGGTTAAACGTGGTTAAACGTGGTTAAACGTGGTTAAACGGCAATTTGCTTTTTTCTCATTGGTGCAACGTAAATAAATTTGAATTTAATTTACGCAATATGTCGGCGATTGATTTGTGTCGTTACAACACTTTCCTCTCTGAAAAAAAAGAAAAAAAATATTCCTCTCTGCGAGGCTAGATAAGAAATGCATGACAGAGTTCGAACCAAGTTAAGCAAAAATATGATGAACCATAAGTGCTGGGCTTAAATATGCTTGTTGGTTGCTTCAACAATGATATGATGCCAGGTAACCACTAGGAATTGCTACACAAATTGTTAGCTCTAGTGGACGGTCATAGCACGTGAGGCAAAATAGAGCAGTGTAAGTTTTTGGAGCCGCAGCGTGAAGATTTCGAGGTAAATCGCCTCTGAATTTGCCAGGTTTAAGTTAAAACCTAAGCAGGTTGGATCGTTGTCAATGTGTTTGTATACGACCAAAGGAGCTAGAGTGCTCGACGTTGTGGTCATGACATTTGTAGAGTGGTCTTTGTGAAATAGATAAAGTTGAGATATGCATTGAAAGTGGCCTGTACCATGATATGAAGCTGATCACTACTTAGTGTTGCTACACGAAAGCGTTAGCTCTAAGTAGCTGGTCATACCAAAATAGGCAGTGTAATGTCATGTGTGAGAAATACATTATAATGTAAAATATATATACATTAAAATCAAAGGTAATTGCATAAAAATATGTACACGAACATTGCCTCAGAGATGGCATAATACCAAAGAACTGTTAAAAAATGCTACACAATTGTTAGCTAAGAACAGCTGGTTATGCCACGTGAGACAAATACTAAAAATTAACGTAAGGTTAAAAAAAATTTATAGTTAAATGTTAATGTTTAAAAAAAATTAATTACGCGTTATACAAAGCAGGTTGAGATTGTGGGCAGACGGAGCCTGAGACGTGTGTAGAAGGTTGAACGCTCTCAGGATCAGGTGGTTCGATAAACGGTTTCAACCTGTCTATGCTTACTGATGTCGGTGTAGCGCCTTGCATAATGATGAAGTATTTTGGCTGTTTGAGTAAAATCGGGTAAGGACCGCGATACTTGGGTTGTAGTGGTGCAACAGCATTATTGTTGCGAACGAGTACTCTCTTGCAGCTGTGGAGCTGTGGGTGAACGAAGACTGGACGAGGCGTGTGTCTCGGCTGCTGTTCGGACATGTTACCGAAATGAAGTCGAAGGCGGGTAGCTTCGTTTTGTGGGTCATCTTGTGCCGGTAGTAGACGTGGGAGCTGACTAGGCAGGCGTAGATCCATGCCATACAAGAGTTGTGACGCAGACGTTTTAATGGATTCTCGAGTACGAGAACGCATGGCCAGCAGAACTAAAGGTAGTGCATCGACCCAGTTGCCATTAATGGACGAGGATGCTAAAGCTGCTTTGAGTTCCCTATGCATTCTCTACCATGCCATTAGCTTGGGGATGGTAGGCAGTCGTCTGGCGTAAGATGCATCCCATGTACCGCAAGGTGGTTTTGAAACGATCAGATGAGAAGCAAGTGCCTCTGTCCGTGATGACCTCATTGGGAACACCGTAATTGGATATCCATGCAGAGATAAAACCGTTAGTTACTTCGTCTGCAGAAATGGTGCCAAGAGGTAATGCCGCAGGCCACCGTGTAAATCTATCGATCATAGTTAGAAGGTAGCTGAAACCTTGAACCTTTGTCAGATGAACTATGTCGATGTGGACGATGGCTAGGCGAGAAGTAGACCGAAAATGTTGCAACTTAGAACGAGTGTGTCGTGTGATCTTGTTTTTCTGACAAATTGCACACTCTGAGACCCATCGTTTAACATTCTGCCTAAGTCTGTGACCCCAGAAACGATCTGTAAGAAGTCGGACAGTCGCTTGGCTTCCTGGGTGAGAAATTGAGTGAATTGAATCGAAAACCTTCCTCTGAAGGCTGGTCGGCAGAACTGGCTTGTTGGGCTGCGTACCCGTGAAGTAAACAATTGGTAAGCCTTCCCACAGACGGCATATGAACTTGGTTGGGTGACGGGCTATTGATCTTTGAATGTGAATGTCACCGCGTTGTTCAGTTCGCAGGAGAGTTGGCGTTAGTGCAGGTTCACTGAGTGCCACGGAGTTGACAGTGAATGGTGACGGCGAAGGTGGTTGTAGAGAGACGTCTGGCCTAGACAGGGCATCTGCAATGAAGTTCTGTTTGCCCTTGACGTGAAAGACGTCAAATTGCTATTCGCTTAGACGAGAAAGCTGTCTTTCCACTCTGGCAGGGTACTTGGCGATAGATGAAGTTGCGTTTCGAAGTGCGCTAACTAGTGGTGCATGATCTGTGAAAACAACAAATCTGCTACTGCCAATGATGCTGATAAAATGGCGCACTGCGTCGTGGATGGCGAGAAGTTCTCGGCTGAAAGTGTCGTACCTCGTTTCTACTGGTTGGAGAGTACGCGAGTAGAAACTGATAGGCTTCCGAACTCCGTCGATCTCTTGTTCCAAAGTGGCTCCAATAGCGAATTCAGAAGCATCTGTCGTGAGTAGAAATGGCTTTTCAAAATCTGGATGCGTTAGCATTGTGGCATTTGCTAACGAGTTGATGGCAAGTCGAAGTAATTCCTCGTCTTCGGATGACCAAGCAATGATGGAATTCTTGCTAAGTCCTTTTCGGTTCCGCAGGTGCCTGCACAAAGGATAAAGTTGTTTTGAAAGGCCTGGAAGGAACTTGCGATAATAGTTTAGTACTCCCAGGATTTTCTGCAAATCGCCCAAAGTCCTTGGTGACTTGATATTCTTGATTGAATTCGTCTTTGACGGCAACGGTTGAATACCTTGGGCCGTGATACGATGCCCTAAGAAGTCGACGGATGAAGTTGCAATCTGCGTCTTGTCACAGTTGATCTTGAGTCCGTGGTTGGATAAGCGTGAGAGGACATTTCGTAGATGTTTCGCATGAGATTCTAGATCTGGACTGAATACCATAATGTCATCTAGATATGACATACAATAAGCAGAGTCGTCGCGAAGTATGTTGTCTATGAATCTTTGAAATGTCTGAGTAGCACACTTGAGTCCAAAAGGCATGTAAAGATATTCAAAAAGGCCAAATGGAGTGATGACTGCAGTTTTCTCGATATCCTCTGGTGCTACTGGTATGTGATGGTACGCTTGTCTGAGGTCAATCACTGAGAAGAAATTGCTGCCGTTGAGTTTTTCAAGTAAAGTGTTGATATTTGGAATAGGATATGCATCAGATTTTGTCACTGAATTTAGCTTACGGTAGTCTCCACAGGCTCTGTACGATCCGTTTGATTTTGAGACTAAGTGCAGTGGTGACGCCCATGAACTTTTCGATGGTCTGATGATTCCCTCTTCCAAAAGCCTTGAGAATTCTTCTTGGGCAGCTTTCAGCTTAGCAGGAGCCAGTGGTCGCTTCTTGAGTGCAATAGGTTGTCCTTCTGTGACGATATGATGCATCGTGTTGGAGACTCGTAGCTTTGATTTGTTAAGATCGAAAAGCGATTTGTATTTTCGAAGAGCTGCTGATATCTCTGCTGAATGATGCACTGGGGTTGGCTGAATGACCTGTAACTCCAAACGCTCGGAGGCAAGTGTCCAAAAGCTTTGTTCAAGTCCGGTGGAGGGGTCGATGATCTTTTGATTGGCAAGATCAACAATGAGCCGAAATTTTAGAAGGAAATCAAGGCCTATTATATTATGTGAGACCTTGGCAATGATGAAGTTGTGGGAAAATTCACGTCGTAGACCTATGTTGAGTGTGCGGTATTGGCAGCCATAAGTTGGTATGGGCTCGCCTGTAGCTGTTGCGAGAAGAACGCCTAGCGACATCTCGGCCATTGAATCACCTTTGAGAACTGAGACTGCCGCACCTGTGTCTACGATGTACTCTTCGCCAGTTTTGAAATCAAGAAGGTGCAGAAGTTCGTTTGGCTGTTTGGCCGGGTCATGCAAACAAGTAGGCTGGTGATTGCGACCGGCATTGTCTGTTTGGTTCTCTATGTGAAAAATTCGGCGTGGACGAAAAGAGTCGACAGGGATGTCGGATTGTAGTTGGCTTCTTCCCTGTAGCGCCGTTGATGCCGTTGATGTGCAGAAAGTACGGTCTTCTACTTCCTGCGCCAGACGTTTCCCGATACTGATGCACCCTTGTGCCTGCGGTCTGTTGTCCTCTCCGTCAGCTGTGGAAATTGACACTCATTCGGAAATTCTTCGGAACGACAAAGACAAACTTGGCAAGCATAAAAAACTTCTGGTGGTTATAACACCAGTTCTTTGGAGCATATTTATTAAAGGATTGCGGAGATCTCGATCGCCGCCTACCATTATAATTTGACTTGGAAACGAATTTTGGTCGAGAATTCACTTGATTTATCTCCGATTTGGTAATGGCCAATCCTTCTAGAACTTTGGCCATGTTCGCCACTGTTCTCTCTAAAGAGGAGATTCTATCATCTTGCGGGGGTGAAGAAAAGGATGATGGATTCACTTTGGGTTCCAAAACCCTATATTCTAACTCACATCTCTCAGATAAGTCATCTATAGAGAGAGTGTTGGGGAGCTGTCTGGCAAAGAGTTTTAATGTTTGGGGAAGATTGTTAATAAAAACAACCTTAGCCTCATGGTCAGAAATGTTGGT